>PVIC010056135.1:0-11027 GCA_004025085.1 Thryonomys swinderianus
AGGAGAGGTAGCAGAAGATGGCCGTAGAGGT
Organism: Thryonomys swinderianus; assembly: GCA_004025085.1. Lineage (NCBI taxonomy): Eukaryota > Metazoa > Chordata > Mammalia > Rodentia > Thryonomyidae > Thryonomys > Thryonomys swinderianus. Next base: position 32 of record PVIC010056135.1, read on the forward strand.
CTGTAAACTGCTACAGACAATACTGTCTACAGACAGCAGATACTGTGCTATTTTGTTACTCACCTACCACCTGTAAATTCCTCTCAGCTCTCCATCAGCCCCTTTGGCTTGTCTGCAGGCACACAGCATAGCTGTGCCTGTGCCCTGTCGCTTCACACTCAGGCACCGCACCAGACCTTGTTATCATTGCCATGTTCCTTCATCCTTAGTAACTAAGTCAGCTGATGTTTGGGAACCGGCCCGGGCTTCTTTCCATATTCCCGTAACTGCTCCTGTCTCCCAGTGCACATACTAGGTGTTTCACAGAGTTCCGCAGAAAGGGCTTTAGCATTAACAACCCAGCAACCCACAGGCTTGAGCTGTCACTCTCGGCCCTTGAGGGTAGCCAGCAGTGGGACAGGTCACAGTTCAAGATAGGCAGTACGACTCCAGCACATTGAAAACCAGGTTCAAAGGACGCTTGCCTAGCTTTTTAATCAGTTTGGGGACTGACTAGCTGGTCCTCTCACAATGAGTCATTCATCTGCTCTCATCATGTTGCTTTGCACGTGTTCATGGCCTTCTTCAAAGGTATGCATTTGTGTCTTCCAAGGGCAAGGACTGTATCTCCTCTTCTCTTTCTTGTAAGAGATCCCCCATGGCACCTGATAAGAGCTGCACATGTAGAGTGGGTGCTCAGGAAACTGCCTATCTCTTCTTCCTTTGAACATCAGTCAGGTATCCACGTGGTCCTGGGCCGAGGGCCTTTGCAGAGTATAGATTATACACAAGCTTTGATCCTAAGAATCTTACAGGTGAAAAAGAATAAATGCTCAGACGACTGAGATCTAGACCAATAGCAAAAGTGTATAATGAGCCACACACTGCGTAGTAGGCCCTTCCTTCTGTGCTCCGGAGGCCCTTCCTCGTAACAGAAAATGACCCAGGACCTTGCGGAGCTCAGCCTTGGAGTCAGATGTGGTCTGGAATGAGCATTGTAATCTTTCCTAAGTAATTTAACCTCTATGAGTCTGTTTCATCTTCTGTATAGAGGACTAATAAAAGAGCCAGTAACTTGTGTGGTCCCTTGCACTTGTAAATACTGTCCTTCTCTCCTGTTTGTGAGTTGAGTCTGTTAGGCTTTGACATAAAAAGAGAAGAAAGGGATCGAAATATTAGTATTGTTGCTATTAAAGGGGGACAGGAGGCCAGGCGTGGTGGCTCCCAGCACTCGGGAGGCAGAGACAGGAGGATTGCTGAGTTCGAGGCTTGCCTGGACTACATAGTGAGCTCAGAGCCAGCCTGAACTACAAAGCGAGACCCTGTCTCAAAAAAAAGAGGGACAGGATGCTACAGCATATGGGCTTCCATGGCTGGTTATATAGCCACAAGCATCCTCTGGCTAGGAAGGACCAATGAAAGCATAGTCTTGAGTGCAAAAATATTCAGCTAGTGTTGCTCCCAAGGAGAAGAGGCAGATCCAAGATATACCATCAACTTTTTATAGGAGACAGGCGATTGTTACCCTCTTCCTTAGGAAGAGCATGTAGCATGTGACCCGGTTACTTAGGACATTTTTCTCACTGAGCTGCTTTTATGTGGGAAGAAACTTTTCACAGTCCCATGGGTGTGGTCATTGGCCCTATAGGACTTCACACTTGTTGAGTTTCATATTAATAGTCTTATTTTCTATATAGTACCAGTCGAGTTTACCAGTCCTTACAGTAAGGCTTCTGGTGCTGCTATAGCACTCTGGAGATTACTCTGCATGTGTGGAAGAACATGAAAGTGCATTTCATATTTAGTATTCTGTAACAGAGACCTTTGACTCAGGTGGATTCTTCCCCTTTTGCTGAGTTTGTTTCTGTGAGTCAAAGGCCCTGGCCCTTTCCCGGGAAGCTAAGAGGGGGACTTGGTGGCTGTGTTCTTACCAGCTGTTTTCTCTCTTGTAGTGCAAGTTGGAGTTCCATGCTTGCTCTGCTGGCAAAAGCCTCACCACTCTCTGTGATGGGCCCTGTCCTTGTATCCCGGAACCTGAACCACCAAAACACAAGGCAGAAAAGAACGGTGAGTGGGGATTTTCTGAAGGAGATACAGTGGTCAAGCCAGGCTGACAAACTTTACCAAGCTTTGTTGCAGATGCCGGAACCTGGCATTCCACAGACCTGGCCAGGCCATGCTGGGGAAACGGGCTCACTTGGCCAGTAAATTCTCTGGTTGCTTATGGGTCTTAAACTGAATTGCTTTTGGCTACCAATGAAGAGAAAAAGAAGAGCTGAGACTCTTTGAAATTAACTGTGTTAGACTGAGGTATGTTCTATGATCTCTTAGAGGACAAATTGGCTAAGGTATGGGAGGGGTTAGGATTTTAAATCGCTTCAGACCAGACCTTGCCCTAAGGTATATCTTGGTCTTTCTTGAACTCTAATCTCTCAGATCCTTTGAACTTCTCTAGGCTAAATATTAAAGCAGAGAATGAAGAGATGTCACAACACTGGGGAGAATTCTCCCTTACAGCATTGCTTTCTTGATATACACTGCTTGGAGTGCAGCACAGAGGCAGGAGACAGATGAAAGAGTGGACCTCCTTGGGGGTTGCTCTTTCTCCTCCAGGGCTGGGAGGGGCCAGACACTTTGGGTTTTGGATATTGTCGAGGTGGAGAAAGGAATATTGTCTCACTGTCTCACTGGCCTCAATCCCTTCCTAAGTCTTTTATAATGAAATCCAAAGTGGAAGTTTGAACTTGCCTTCTGTGGAACTGGCTTTCTCAGTCATGACAAACTATTCTGTGGAAAGGGGCGTGTGTTCATTTGATGAAGACTTGGAATCTTAGTTTGCTTGTGATAATGTAAAGAGTATTGTTTCTGTAGCTTCTTTGGGAGGTTTAACTCAGAATGTGGAAAGACAAAGTAAATTACAAAGCACTCTGGTCATAAATAGTCTCCAAAAGACCGATTGCATTGCCTTTGGACCTGGCTCATTTATATCTTTGGAGTTGAAAATACTTAATAAGTACACATAACCCCCCTTATAATGTAGTCTGGTCAGAAAATTTAGAGCTGTGTGATACTAAGTAATTTCATAGTCCAGAAAATTAGCTCATATCTGAAAATGTTTTAAAGAGTCTTCTTGGTTTTTGCTTTCAGCAAATTGTCTACCTCTAGACTAAAAATGATCTCAGAAATCCTTGCATAGTCTTTTAGACAATTTGGAAATTTCCTAAGAAAAGTCACCTCAGAAGCACTGCTAATAACCCTGTTGCTTGAAGTGTCAGAAGGTCACACCCAGTGAAACTTTTTCCATCAAGTTGTGACAGTGACAACCTTTTGTTTAAAATTTAATTTACAGGCTATAACTGGGGCAGTGATTTTGTGTAAGCTTGAGGAGAAGTAAACACTACTTAGTGAGGGTAAGAGTGGATGGCTATAGTTAATGTATTACAGCATCTCACAATACCCTAATAGAGACCATAATCCGCTATTAGAGTATTGTGTTCAACTATTAACATGGATTTCATCTGCGTTTCCCTGGAGGATAAGAAAATGTTATGGGCAATGAGGGCTTTGACGGTTCCCCGTGGTGATCATGTGAAATGAAACACTTAAATTAATAATGTTTGACTTCAACAAATTTGATCAAGGGAAGAAGACTGACCTTTGTCTGTGATTTGACAATTCTTTCCCTGTAGCTGATGAGGGCTGGACTGATCCTGTGGTAGTTGGAACAAAGAGAAGGAACAAACAGACCCAAGGGAGAGCTCAGAAGTGAAATGAAAGGCACCTTGCAGTTGACAGCTTAGCTGTAGGTACAGGGAAAGCAGAGGAAGAGTTGAGCCTCGAGCTCACCTTCCTTATCTGTCAGTGTCCTTACTGGGCAACTTCATGGATCTCCATCCCAAAATAAAAGGGGCTCTGGGTGCAGCCCAATGATCCTTAGGTTCAGTCTCCAGTACTGGCAAAAAAAATAGTGGCATTATTAGTACTGGCGTTGTTGCTGGTATCTTATTTTCAAAATTATATTGGTTTTTAGACCCTGGTGTCTTCTGCTGATAAAAACATTCATAGAGGGGCCTGGGATGTAGCTCAAGTGGTACTGTGCCTACTTTGTAAGAACAAGGGCCCAAGTACGATCCCTGGTACAAAAACAAAACAAAACAAAACAAAAAAACATTCATAGAGTCATTTTAAAGTAAATTCTGTGAAGTCAGAGCTGTCTCTAAACTCTAAGAGGAGGGGTAATATGTGGGCTTCTGAAGCGCAAGGCCAATGGGAAGCAGCTCCTGGTGGTGGCTGCCCTCCTTTGCATCCACTCACTTCTATGGAGCTCTGTTAGTTGGTATCTTAATTACTTTCTCATTAATGGGACAAAACATCCGAACTCACAAGTTAAAGTAGGGAAGACTTACAAAATTTTGGCTTCCAGTGTCTAGAGGTTTCATTCTGTGATAGGTTGATTCCAAGGTTCAGTAGCATGGCTGAGGGCATCATAGAGGAGAAATAGTCCATGGTAGGATAAGTAGGAAAGAGAAAGCCTGTTTTCTTTCTTTCCCTTTATTTTCCTTCCTGGCAGCAAGGCTATTGATTGGTGCCACTCACACATAGGGTAGGGCTTCCATATTCCCATCCAGAACTGTGCTAAAGTAGCTTAGTTATTGAACACTCTTAATCCCACTATCATGCAGCCATGACCTAGCCACCTCCCCAAAGCCCTGCCTCCTATGAGTGCACCAGGCTTTGGAGGATACGTAGATAACAAGCCATAACATTTGGCTACTCTGTGTGTCTAGAGAGAATATTTGAGACACCACTCATGACATCTGTGTACAATGTCTCTTAAGGTTATATAAAGTCCTTTTTCATTTACATCAGACCCTTCTGGGTTTACTTACTTTCACATAGCCCCACTTGGCCCTGTTCAGGGGCACAGAAAACTTAAGGATCTTCTTATTAGATTTTATGGCATCAAAAAGACTGGGATGAGCTTGTGATCTCAAGTCTTCTCTGCACTGATCTGCGTGCAGCTGTTTGTATTCTACACAGTGGTCACTGGGAGGCTTTCCCCAACTAGCTTTCCTATTAGTGGCAAAACACACATCCTCTGTACCGCAGAGACTCACCCTTGTCTTAGTTTCTAGGATTGTCTCCTTTCAGCCTAGGACCATACTTGGATCAGAGGAGAGAGCCTTCTGCTGTTCCTCTCCTGGAGTCACACTTACGAGCCCCAGGGTGGGTCAGGGCTGAGTAAGAGGGTGAACAGTGTGGGAGGACAGAGCTTAACTCTCACTCATCTGCAAGTGTTCTGCTTCCTTCTTGTCTTTGGTCTTTGAGTTAAAACACGCCCAGCCCTTGCAAATCAGAAGTCTCTTGTATCTGCCTTAAGTCTCAACAGCATTTTTTGAAAGCCAAAACTAAATGGTTGATTTTTTTTGTTCTCTTTATCTGGCATCTTTCCTTTGATGTGTCCCCTGAAGACCTGGTGGAACGTGGCTTCATTCTTTAATACTTGTGAATATTTCCTATTATACCTCTCAAGTATCTCATGACCTTGGGCAAGTTGCTTAATTGTCTTATCTCTCCGATGTTACAGAGCAAATCCAGCCTCCAAAACATAAAGTAATGATTATCTAAGACACAAAACAAAACAAACAACAAAGTTAAAAAGAGGGAGTTGAGGGACTGAAGAAGTAGCTCAGGGGTAGAACATGTGTGTGACGTCCTGGCTTTTATCCACTACATCAAGAAAAAAGAAAAAAAAGGAGATAAAATGGAAATGTATGTATGTATGCCTTAAGTCTGAGTTCTACACATGATTCTGGGTTTTTCAGGAAAGATCTCTCCTAGTGTCGTGGGTATTTTGTTAGCCTCGACAGCCAGAGTATTCAGGCAGTTAGTTCCATGGTATTGCTGCTCTTTTTCTTCATTTCTCAGCAAAAACTAGGAAGAATGTCTGATACACTAGGTTTTTGTTTGTGTTGTTGTTGTTTTTGATTCTTTACAGTGGTGGAAAATTCTAAGAAGTAAAATAGAACCTCTTCAAATGAGAAGCCTTAAGGTACATTTTTCAATTAGCCAGTGCTCCTTTTCTAAGCTCGAGCATTTTCCTACCTTGCCACACTTTCCCTTTTTCAAGAGACGAAGCTCCCCTCTTGGCCTGAGATTGGCAGCTTCATTGCTGATGGCATTAATCTGAAGAGTGGTCTGGACCTTCTTCAGACTCAAGAGAATTGAAGGATTCTGGAAGGGTCTCACCTCTCCTCTTTGATACCATGTCAAGGGAACCCCTCTGTTTCTTATTAAATTTCCTCACAGAGCTCATGGAAAAGTCAGACCTTCCCCATTTTCTCTCCCTTTTTACCACCCGAGATTATATACTCAGGAAGAATTTGACCACCAGTAGTGTACCAGAGGAGGCCCCTGTGAGACAGACCCTTGTCTAAGTTAATGACTTTTTGTGACCTGCAAAACCCTAACTGCTGTTGTAGTGTGTTGGCTTTTACATCTAGACATTTAGTAGAGCCCTCAGCCCAAAGTTAGTAAATGATTTGTATAATGGGAGTTAATTTCTCTGGAGTCTTCAGTCATTTGCCAAAATCTCAGTTATCATCTGTGATACAGGAAATGCCCTGTGTTCCTAGGGCCAGCAGGGTTCTGAGTGACACTCTGTGTGGCCTGTACCACCCCCATTCCACAATGTTTCTATGAGAGAAAAGGCCTTTCTCTGAAGACACAATCCTTCTTTCCTTCCTTCTGTTGGCATAGATTAGATTTTGTAGGAAGGATGCTGGTCCAGCCAAACACTCTAAGGAGTCCTACTGGCCTGACATGCGAGGAGAAGCCTGGGAAGGTTGAGCACATTTGCTTGAGGAAGAAGAAAACCTGCACCTTTTTGCAGCAAACTCTACTGTAGAGGAAGTAACAAATTCCCTCCAGCTGAGTCCTTTGGAACAGTAGAAAAATCATCTATAGTGATTTTCTGTTCTCAAATGGTGTTTTCAACTGGAGGGTTCGATTTGAGGAGGCAGGTCTTAAATTGACAGTTGTCTAAATCCATTACTTATCACAAGTGAAGTTGGGGAAATGTGTTTAAAGGGGAACAGGAGGCAGTGCAAAGGGTAGAAAGTTCTTCCTCACTGTAATGTCAGAATGAAAAAATCATGCAAGAATTCTGCTGCAGAGGCCCCTAGGAAAATGGTGCTTATCTTGGTACTCAGAAAAGACCGTTTCCCTTTATGTCTATTGTGTAACAGGGTGAAGGCCTGAGGCTCGCAGACTTGCAATTTAAAGAAGTTTGGGTTAACCTTTCCAAACCCATCCATCCAGCTTCAGTGGCTTGTTACTCAGCACTCCATGTTAGTCAGGAATTAAATGCATAAAGGGACATTTAATTTTTAGGGACTTGTTATTCTAAATGTCATGACCTTAAAAAAAGGGAGAGAATTAAATTGGCAGCTGTATTTGTCAGGACTCTGAGGAAAGAGATCACTTTGGCTTTGGTCTCTGATTCCTCTAGTTCCATGCAATTAACCCTGGGGAGATACTGACCGCAGGTTCTCCTGGTCCTTCTGAGGTCTAACTGGCAGCAGCTGAAAGGGAAGTGTGACGAGGTTACAAGACTAAGAGGAGAACACTGAGGAACATGGTGACCAGGCTCGTAACTGGAATTCAGAGGGAGAAAAAAATTAATGGCTTTAATAGTTTGCACGAACACACTCTTTTCCTGGTCCTACTTGTAGAAAACTTACGAATTTTAAGAAAAGTTTCCAAATTAATTACATAGAATGCAAGTGCTGTGGCAAAAGTGTTCATATTCCAAGTTTTTCTGCGGTATTCCTCTAATTATTTTTATAGGCATATATTGGTTTTTTACACTTTGCTCCTCCAAAATTGGGATTCTTTTGCACATCATGTGTGTATGTGCTTGTGTATCATGACTTTTATGTATCATGTTGTTTCCATGCACAGAGATTGATCTCCTCCCCCTCTCTTTGCCAATCCATTGCCAGCCATTCTGCCTCTCTTGCTCCCTTTTTGGGCTCCACCCCTCAAGACGTGACACAGCTCTGCATTTCCCTGTGGAGCCTCACTGGCATTGCAAGCAAATTCCCAGTGTTCCTCTCAAGTCTTCTCTTTGCTCCTGCAGTGGATTTGCCATCTTCATTTACGACAGCCCCATTTTGTGTTTGCTAAAGTCAAAGATCCCTCCCTTTTCCTCACCTACCTCTTAAAACCCCATCAGCTCTACTGATGGCTCTACTTTCAAATAGATTTTCAAATATATCCGCTTCTTACCATCTCTGATGTGATCATCCTAGTGGTTCAGGGCATGGTCACCTTCTATTTGAATTATACTACCTACTCTCTCTTTTGCCCCTACATTCTTTTCTGAACATAATAGTCCAAGTGATTCTATAAAGGCTGTCAATTATGCTCTCCCCTTTTGAAGACACTCCAGCGGCTTCCCATCTCATCCATGTTTAAGATGAAAAGTTAATGACCTCTCAGGGACCCACCAAACCCTGTGTACTATTCTTTCTCCTGTACTATTCTTTCTCTTCTGCTCCTGAGCCCCTTGTCCTCTTAGCTGCAGGCAAGAGACCTTCACGGGGCCTCTTTCCCCTCTACTGGGACTGTCTCTCCCAGGTATTCCTATACTCACTTGCTCGGCCACCTTTTTAAATTTTTGCACAGATGTGACCCTCTCAGGGCCCCTCCCCCCACACTTTCCATCCACCCTTTCTACTTTATTTTTCTCTGTACTATTCATCACTTTGTGATATATTATTTTGCTCATCTATGCCTTTTATTATTTATCTTGCCCAACAAGCATGGAAATTTTATGACGATTATTTTGTCTGCAAGCTGAATAGTTCTCAGATGATCATTGAATCTTTTATTTTTATAAGGTTCCTATCATATATATATATATATATATATATATATATATATGCATTGTGATTTACCACAAAGTTGTAAGCCAGTGTTTATTGTGACATGAGATAATCATGTAAGGTGCTTAACACAGGCACTATGCTAAGTACTTTGTATATATGCTCTACTCCTGCAATAAGCAAATGCTCTTATCAGTACTGCTGGTGAGAGAGTTTGAGATTTGCATTGGTTCAGTACCACAGAGAACAGATGCCACAGCAGGGGTTTGAAGGCTCTTCTGGAATGGGTATCTTACCCTTACGTTATAGTGTGTACTTAACCTAAACCAACTGCTCACTGAAGATGCAGGCTTCCTTAGAGAAGAGAAAAAAAATAAAAAAGACCACACATAGACACAAGTACATCAATACATCTTACACCAAATTTTACTGAGCTTTTGGTACTCAGAGAAGGTAGCCATTTCCTGCTATCACAGCCCTCGCAGATGTGATTTTTCCAAGGTGAGAGAATTAATATCCTCACTCATTTTCTCCTCTTCCTTTCTACAAAAACGCTCTGCTCTGTGAAGTTATCAAAACCCCAGCACAGGCCCATTGTTCGCCACCACATTATGCTTTTCCGATAGCCACAAGTTTCCGACCTAGCTTCTTAAAGATAAAAAATTCATTTATAATCTGTCCTGAAGTCGACTGTTCTTCCCCTGCCCTGCTATCTTTTGCTGTAAAAGAAAAGACAGTGCTGCAACATAAAATAAATTGAAATTATAGTTGGCAAAAAGCAAGTAGCTACCACCCCACCAGGCAGGCTGCTTACTAAAATGTGGCTAGACACAAGAGTCGCCATGGAGGCTGGGCCTTTGACAGGCTGGGATGCAAACCCTCTTCCTGACTGATGAGACCTGAATGAGTCTGAGTTCACAAAATATATTTGATTTATCATCAACATCATATGGCATCAGTGTCCCTTTCCCACACATCAACCTCATCCTACTGAGGATGATGGCGATGATGATGATTCCCTGTTTCAAAATCGGAAGTGACAATTAGACATGGAGGAGGCAGACATGTCACTTTCACCTGTGTAGAAAGCTATGTTGGACAGAGCCCAGGATAAGGAGTTGGCTGAGCTCAAGGTGATAGTTATTCAGATTTTAGAAGATGAGTACTAAAATCCAACCAGCCTGAAAAGACCAAGAAAGAGGAATCTGGTCCATGTGTCTGAACTGTGATGGTGCAGTGAGGACCAAGCCTAGTTGTTCTTCTGCTTCCAGAGAAGTGCTTTCCAGGGCCTCTCCTGCGTGAAATAGAAGAAGTTTGACTTACACAGTAGGGAATCTATGTTTCTCATTATTTCAAGACCTAACACAAGATAAAAGGAGAAATAGTTTAAGAACAGTGTAGGGGAAGTTTTGAGAAGTCCAAGCATGGTGGTGTTGAGACAGGACCCATCTTGGAACCTAAAGAATGTGCCAACTCTACTTTCTACTTTACTGATAATGCAATCAGAAGTCTTTGGTGAAAAAGTCCTTCATATCTGACAACATTTTATCACATGGAAAGATCTTGGAGGGAACAAATTGAACCCTTCCTTATGTTATACATTGCCTGGGGGAGGTACATTAAAGGTAGTTGCATGTGCCTGCTCCCCCCACCCCAGAGTGCCAATACCCAGGGGACTCCTTGGTGTGACTGCTTTGCTCCTGCTCAAGTCTTTGCATTGGCTCTTGTCGCCAGGTCCTGTGTGTTGGTGAGATGATGCTGGCAGCTGAATAGGTCCTCTGGGCTGCATACCAGAGAGGGATTTCAATAGTCCCAGTGTCTGAAATTGCACAGCCAAGGGATGCTGATGTTGTGAAAGCAGAACTTAGAAGTTAAATGTCCTGGGCCGGAGGGTTAGCTCAGTGGTTCTGGCGCCTGCCTCTCAAGCACAAGGTCCTGAGTTCGATCCCCAGTAACCACATACAATGCTGGGCGTGGAGACTCACACCCACCAGCCATCAATACCACATACCACAGTACCGGGCGTGGTGGCTCACGCCTGTAACCCCAGCACTCGGGAGGCAGAGACAGGAGGATTGCTGAGTTCGTGGCAGCTTGCCTGGGCACCATAGTGAGCTCAGGGCCAGCCT
>PVIC010056136.1:0-11029 GCA_004025085.1 Thryonomys swinderianus
TCTCCAGGCCTCACAGTGACAATTCCCAGGTCGCTTCCCACAGTTATGTACATGTACCAACTCCACACAAGGACTATGAAATATACTGTAAACATGTACGAAAAAAGAAAATGGATCAAGAAATGGACAAAAGAGAGGAGGAAGGGAGGAGGAATAAAGTGAAAAGAGAAGCTGAGTGTATTATTTAGATGTGCCACCTTCCTTGCCAACAAGGAATGTAAAGATTATGTACTATACACATGTACTAATAAAGTAAAATAGAAAAATAAAGCTAGGAGAGTTTGACTAAAAGTTGGGTAAGAAGAGTCTTTGCTGGGTATTTTTTCTCTTCTTGCTTGAGACACCCAGGTGCGCATCCTGTGTAGTCTCGCTGTCCTCTGAGACTCGTGCAGGTAGTAGCCCATTAGAGAGTCACTGACCAAGACACCAGATGACAGCCAGGGCCCAGGGAGAGACCCCACCTTCTTCAGGAGATCATGTTCCCTTCACCCCTTGAAGTCGCTTGCCTCCTTTGGCTCACCTCCTACATTGCTTCTGAAACTTCAGAGGAATGCTTCCTCTTTACTAGAAAGTCAGACAGTTGCAGAAATGTTACTCATCCCCCCCACCTCCTCCTCCTTCCTCCTGGAGGCAGAGCAAGTTACATTCGTGCCAAAGGCCGTGGGTTGTACCTCATCCAAAGCAGTGAAAGAAAGGATTAAATCCACCCTGCAGAGCACAGGAGTTGCTTCTGGGCCAGGTGACAGACCTAAGGAATCGTGTTGGGGAGAGTGTGGATTCCTGGCAGAGAAGTAAACTTCTAACACTGGAAGCAGCCCAGACATAAGGCAGAAGGCAGATACCCCACATGACTTTTCATCTTGCTTCATACTGCCTCTGCTGATGTTATTTTTGCATTGTAGTCTTTCAATAAATCACTAAACATGCCCCTTTTAGTGTGGCTGGGAGCTTGGACATCTCTTCCACTCCTAAGATGGAATGGGGAGGTCCAGACGACAAGGTTGCTAAACAGGATGGCACGTGGTCCTGGGATCCTTGAGCTAGAACAGTCAGAACTAAAAGTGGTAACAGGCTCAGAGCAGTAGAAATTCTAGTGAAAATGTCAGAAGTTTCTTAGATACATATTTAATCAGTGAGGTATCTTTTCTCATTGCTGAGACAAAGCCCAAAGTTAAAGGACGAAGGGCCAGGAATTTAGCCCAGTGTCATTGCACTTGTCTTGCTGGAGTGAGGTCCTAAATTTGATCTGTGTTACCACAAAAAAAAAAAAAATGAAAGTTAAAGAAGGAAAAGTTTATTTAGCTCACAATTTGTAGATGTTTCAGTCCATGATCGGTTGGCTCCAAGACAAGGTGGCATCAGAGAGGAGAAACAGTTCATGGCAGGCAGAAGATAGCAAAGCAAAAGCAAGGGCTGGTCACAGCTCTTTCTTCCCCATAGTCTTATCCTGGCTTCTTAGAGAAGATAGCACCATACTCTTAATCCCAGTATCCTTGATCCTAGCATTGCACCATGAATCAGGCCATGTCTGAAAAAAGCCATCTATGACTGCATGAGGCTCTCACAAGACCCATAGATGATGTACAGTTACTTTGATTGTATGCCTGCTTCACCACTATGCCAGGCCTTCTGGACTCTAAATATGTCTGTGTGGAAGGAAAAAATAAACAGCAATCTCTGTGGGACTCATATAGTATTATACAGAACAGCTTGCTAAATAACTTGCAGTTGCTTTAACTTTTAAGAGAATGCCAAACCTGAAATTAATTTTAATGGGAAAATATATAGTATCTGAAATTCCCCAAGCCAAGTCATTATCAAATTGGTCAGTATTTAAGAAGAGCATTTACAAATGGTGAAACGGGTGAGAAAGCAAACTCTGTGTTCTTGTAATGGGTATTTGCCAAAAATGAGCATTCAGGGCTGCACAGAAGAATAAGGGGCAGAGAGAAAGAGAGAAAGCACCTTTGAAGGGCAATGCTAAATTCAGCCCAAAGGTTTATCAAACAGAGGACTCCTCTCTTTCCATTTCCTGTTATATCTAATGAAATGGTATTTTTCTGTACTCTGTTAAAAGTAGGATTTGGAATGCATAGGAATATCCAGCTGAAACAGGTGCTAAGGCTTTTTTTTTTTTTTTTTTTGAGACAGGGTCTTGCTTTGTAGTTCAAGCTGGCTCTGAGCTCACTATGCAGCCCAGGCAAGCTTCAAACTCAGCAATCCTCCTGTCTCTGCCTCCCAAGTGCTGGATGACAGGCGTGAGCCACCACACCAGGCACTGTGATATGTGGTATTGATTGCTGGTGGGCGTGAGTCTCCACGCCCAGCATTGTATGTGGTTTCTGGGGATCAAACTCAGGACCTTGCGCTTGCGAGGCAGGTGCTGGAACCACTGAGCTAATCCTCTGTCTCGGTGCTAAGGCTTTTTGAAGCCTTATTATAAGGTCTCATCCCCTTCTGCTCAGTGTCCCTTCAGCAGAAGATGAGGACACATGCACCCGGTGAAGTGTGAGCAGTAGGGTCACTCTCTGTAAGTTCTTAATTTGCTATGTAACCAAAGAATATGTTAATTTATAGGAAGCTCTTCATTTGGCCTGCAACAGATAGCTTTAGAAATTAAATACTCTCACATGAGAACAGGAAATTTATTCTAAAAAGGATGGCAATATATAAACACACAAATTTAAAAATCAAAAATATTGTTTTAATGTATCACTGCTGATAAAAGTTTTCATAATATATCAGTCAGTTTTACCAAACATTAGGTCTCAAGATAAATTAGAATATCACTGTGAGCAAATAAAATTAAAACATATGCGTAATTTGACAACTTTTCCATTTCAAACTGACCTGTTTATTTTGAAGGTGGAAAATATAGTAAGGTGCTCTTCAGCAACCTTCTCCAAGGAGTAAAAATAAAATTATCAGTTTTAAATATAATTCATGTATTTCTGAAGTTACTGAAGAATATTTGAATCTATTCATTAAACTAATGAGATAAATAAATTTGATATGCTGACAACTTAATGTGTAATTTTCATTTTCATCACATTATGAGTCTTCATTCTGAGTACATAATAAGTAGCTATTTTGGGGTTGATTGGCACTTGTCACTGAGAAGGAGAAGGTAGGATTTGGCTAAAGAATATTAGAATGATGTAGATCTCAGTCTATTTCTTCTACCCCCAAAAAGGCTGTCATCTATGACTTAGACCCTAAGTAACTGTGTATTGTATAAAAGTGACCTAGAAGGACCTGTGAGGGTCTTGGATTCTGGACAGTCAGTGAAATCTTATTTATTGGTTAAGTAGAACAGTAACCTTGAATGCTTTGAGTTCCCAACAGTTCATATTCTAATGCCTGTGAAGTTCTTAAGGTAGCACAGCAATCTGCTCTACTATAGTTTCTACCACACTTTTAAGTAATTAGATAATGGAATAAAGCAGAAGCAAAATGAAGCAAAACTGTACAGCTATTGTGGAAAATGGTTAGAAAGCTCCTTAGAAAAACGAAAATAGAATTATTATGCAGTGGAACCACCCCACTCCTGGATGCATATATTTAAAAAAATGAAATCAGTATTTCAGAGATTTCTGTACTTCAATATTTATAGAAGCACTATTCAAAATAGCTAAGAAATGGAAATAATCTAAATGCACATTAACTGTTGAATGGATAAAAAAGATATGTTGTATGATGAAATTTTCTACAATCACAAAAAAAGAATGAAATTCTGTCGTTGTGATAATGTGACTGGAACAAGTTTCCATGGTCACTTTGATATGTGTTAATAAAAGTCATAAAAGCTAGGAATAGAATAATGGTTACCAAGGGTTGGGAAGAGAGAGGGAAGAATGGACACAAATAATAGGTACTGTTATAATCAGGTGCAAGATGATGTAGGGTATTATTACATAAATAATAGTGACCGGGCTCACATTCTCAGATTCTCCTTCACAAATCACCAGAGGATCTGTCCACTCTCTTGGTATATGAAATGGTTATGAGGCACAGAAACAAGCTGAGGAACTGACTCTGAGCTCAGTGTGCAAGAAACTCAACCTTGTCACCAAACAGAGCTGACAGCTTCCCCACCTGGCACATAAGTTAGGATTGGGAGGTTCTGAGGGAGTATCATCCATAATCTGTTCTCAGGAATGCATCTTCTAATAACTCCTTCCACCCATGCAACTAAGCCAAGAAGAACTGAACTTGGAAAGTTGTCAAATCAGAACACTTTTACACTAAACTAAAATCTCCAAAATTTCATTGAAATCAAATCCATAAATTTTCAGTTATAGAAGTGACAACTGCTCTTGCCTGAAGTTGTGCCTTATAAAACATAATTTGAATCTCTTAGTTATAATTGCTATTAATTTGTTTAGGACACTTAATCCAGTTTGCTGAGTTATGCTAATAATTGTCATTCACTAAAAATTTCATAGGTTAAACAAATGATTCTCTTCTGTTTTCATTTCAATAATGTGGTGGAAAAGAAAATTCAGTTGATAGATCTTAAATTACACTCAAGCAAAAGAAACAATATTTTCAAGGGATTTCTCTGTATAAATGTTGATATTCTGGTTCTTATCTAAGAAGAACCCACTTCTTAAAATATTTTAGTGGTCTATGAAGCATCATTAAATTTAGAAGAAAGCTCTTGAAGGAAATTGAAGTATCAAATTGCAACGTGTAACTTCATTTATTATTACACTGATTTTTGGATTGATATTTCCACATTATGAACAAAGAAGCTCTCCTGACTTAAATAACATTATAGGACTAAGTTTCTGTTCCATTTTTGCATGTTAATTCCAAGCCCATTTAAATTAGATAATGACAAAATTAAGTCCAGTCACAAGGCTTCCTGCTACAAACCACATGTTGTGTGAAGTTAAAAATGTAAAGTTCCTCTCCAGTTACTTTCTGCAGATCTCAATTTTGATGCATTTAAAGATGGTGTGATTTTGTAAATGGATGGCAAGGCTAACTGATATCTAGCCAAATGACATTTTTAACCTAAAAAAATAAATACTTATGTAGTCCCATAAAATTTATGCTTGAAAAATAAGGAAGAATCCTAAGTTTCATGTCATTTCAAGGATATTGTGGGCATGCTCTGAAATTATCAACTTGAACTTACAAACTGAGCCCTTTCCAGGCACAACAGTCTGGATATGGGTTGAGTATAACTCAGAGATACATATACTGAAATTTAGCCACTGTTGTGATGATTTAAGAGGGTGAGTTTACATTTGAAAAAATCCAACACCCATTCATGACCAAAACCCTACAGAAAATTGGAATAGATGGACTTTATCTCAACTTAATAAAAGCTATTTAAAGGAAACAAACAGCCAGCATCATTCTTAATAGTCAAAAACTGAAACTTTTCACACTGAAATCAAGAACAAGACAAAGATGTGCACTATCACCACTCTTGTTCAATGTAGTGGTGGAAACATTAGCTACAGCAATTAGACAAGAGAAAGTAATAAAAGGAATAAGGATAAGAAAGGAAGAAGTAAAATTGTCATTATTTGCTGATGACATGACATGCAGGATTCAAAAAACTCAACCAAAGAGCTGCAAGTCTTAATCATCAAATTTAGTAAAATAGCTGCATACAAGGTCAATGCTCAAACATCACAAGCCTTTTTTTTACACAAGTAACAGACTCATTGAGAGAGAAGTTGGGGATCAATCTTTCACAATGACATCCAGGAAAATTAAATATCTACAAATCAATCTAACAAAGGAAGTGAAAGACTTCTATTCTGAAATCTACAACACTGAAAAAAAAGTTTGAAAAACTTGTGAGAAAATAGACAGACATCCCTTGTTCCTGAGTAAGAAGAACTAAAATTGTCAAAATACCTATATTCCCACAACTACTGCATAGATTCAATGCAATCCCAATTGAAATCCCAACAGTATACCTCACAGATTAAGAGAAAATAATCCAAAAATTCATCTGGAACCACAAGAAACCTACAATAGCAAAAGCACTTCTAGACAACAAGAAGTAGGGAGTATCATGATCCTGAACTTGTAACTATACTATAAAGCCACTGGGATAAAAACTGCATGGTACCTTTTTCAAACATAAAATGGCTTAGTGTATCTGGAGTTGTTTCTGGATCTTCTAATCTATTATCTGGTCCTCAGGTCTGTTATTTTGCCAGTACCATGCAGTTTTTTATCATAGTGGCTTTATAGTACAGTTTTAAATTGGGGATTATAATACCCCCTGCCATGTCCTAGTTGCTTAGAATTGCTTTTGCCATTCTAGGTATCTTGTGGTTCCAGATGAATTTTGGATTATTTTCCTTAGCTCTGTGAAGGATGGTGTTGGGATTTCAATTGGAATTGTATTGAATCTGTATAGTAGTTGTGGGAGTATCACCATTTTGACCATGTTGATTCTCCACATCTTCAATGGAGGAAAGACAACTCTTTAGCAAATGGTGCTGGAAAAACTGGGCTTTAACCTGCCAAAAACTAAAGCTAGACCTATATGTCTAGTTTAGTACACTTTCACCGTGTACTAAACTAAAATTACAATGGATTTGAGACCTAAACATTGAAACAGAAACAATAAACCTGCTGCAATACGGGTTAGGTAAAACTCTTGGAGACATTGGCTTAGGCAGAGACTTTATGAACAACACCTTTATAGCATGAGAACTAGCAGAAAGAACCAACAAATGGGATCGCATCCTCCTAAAAAGTTTCCGCACAGCAAAAGAAACCACTGGCACTGCTAAAAGACAACCAACAACATGGGAAAAAATCTTTACTAGCTGTTTGTCAGACAAAGGCCTACTATCTACAATATATAAAGAACTGAAACAAATCAGTCGCCCCAAGTTTAAAGACCCAATTCAAAAATAGGCATCTGAAGTGAACAGACACTTCTCAGAGGCATAAGTCAAAGCAGCTAAGAAGCATATGAAGAAATGTTGAATATCACTGGTCATTTGAGAGATGCAGATGAAAACAACACTGAGATTTCATCTCCACAAAGAATGGCTGCTATTACAAAATCAACCAGCAATAAATGCTGGAAAGGCTGTGAGGAGAAAGGAACCCTTCTCCACTGTTGGTGGGATTGTAGACTTATACAACCACTGCAGAGATCAGTGTGGAGATTCCTCAGAAAACTAGGATTAGTGGTCCCATTCAACCCTGCTATTCCCCTACTAGGAATATACACAAAGGAATTAAAAGATTCATATTGCAAAGACATATGTGCACCCATGTTCACAGCAGCTCAGTTTGTGATAGCTCAGTCTTGGAAACAACCCAGATGCCCATCAACTGGAGACTGGATAAAGAAGATATAGGGTTTTTTTTAATAAAATGGAGTATTATTCTGCCATAAAGAATGATAAGTTTGAGTCATTTATACTCAAATGGTCATATCTGGATGACATACTTTTAAGTGAAATAAATAGGTCACCAATGTGTAAATACTGTATCTTTTCTCTGGCATGAGAAATGGAAGATATAAATGAGTTTTAGAGTGTATGATAGATACTGTGAAAAAGAACATATTCAAAGGGTAAATGGGATTATAGGGTATCAATAAAAAGAGGGTGAGTTTACAGGTTGCAGGTGAGTTTTGATGAAGTGAGTCCAGTTAATTAGACCATTGGGGTGGGGGCACTCT
Source organism: Thryonomys swinderianus (assembly GCA_004025085.1). Taxonomy (NCBI): domain Eukaryota; kingdom Metazoa; phylum Chordata; class Mammalia; order Rodentia; family Thryonomyidae; genus Thryonomys; species Thryonomys swinderianus. The sequence goes on from PVIC010056136.1 coordinate 7,673, forward strand.
ATCTGAATCCTGGTAGCTTTATAAGAAGTCGAGGGACTAGTACACACATACACACCAGTATGTACACATACACACATATGTGCACACACAGTTGCATATGCTTCCTCTGTCTCATGCCATGTGATATCCTGTGCCACCTCAGCATCCTTTCATCAAGGCCTATCAACAGTCAGGCATGGATATGATGGCATGCAGCTGTAATTCCAGCACTCTGGAAAGCTGAGGCAGGAGGGCTACAAGTTTGAGCCCAGACTGGGCAACTTACTTAGTAAGACACTAATTTAAAAAAAAAAAAAAAAAAGAAAGGAATGGGAATATAGTTCTGAGCAAAACCTAGGGGTTCAATCCCCTTCAAATTAATTAAATAATTAATTTTTAAAAACATACATATACAGTCCCTTTTTTCTAGACCAGAACCATAAGCTGAAGTAAACCATATCTCCTTTCTTGTAATTTAACCAGGACAAAGTAGTGTGTTGTTAACCACAAAAATGGATGAGAAACTAGGCTTCTTTGTGTAATTCTAGAGCTTCTTTGGTTTCTTGATTTGTCATTAAAACTCAACTTTGGGAGCGTCCTTCAACATGTGCCATTTCAGAGCTGTCACTGCGAATTAGAAAAAAGTAAATGATTTCAAAGTGGCCCGACTGGTTATGGGCTTGACCATGTTCACAATTCAGACAGTCGAAAAGAGTTTTCTAAATAGTTTATAACTCCAGCATTGTGCAGATCCACTACCAACAGGTTAAATCAAATAATAACAGTAAATACAAATATACCCTTTCACTTAACCTATTCTCCTCATTATAACTTCATTCTGTGGGTTATTATTTCTGATGCCTACTCTTTAATAGTAAATGCAATAGTAGCCTGATATTTTAATAAAACTACTACAGTGAATGTCACAATAATGTGGGCTTGTGTTTATGCAGGGCAAATCTGGACAAGCTATTCTGGTTAATAAGCTTTAAGGTTAACACAACTTGTTATGGTCAATCATATCAATACAAAGAACACAATACTGAAAAGTTCTCCTTTAGGATCATAGGCCTTGAGAACTTTGTAGCTAAGACCATATCAATGATTTTAAGGGCAATATAAATGAGCTGTACACTGAAATGAGTTAGAACTCCCATGATAACATAGCAATGGAATTCATCTCCTCCCCTGAATCTTTCCACTGCTATTAAAACTAACCAAAAGCATTGCCATTTAAACAACATCATACATGTCAGATTTTCTCATTCATTGTTTGGAGAAACCATGTGCTGTGTCTTAAATACAGCTTATTCCCTTAACATAAAAACGTCTAATCTCCAAAGTACAATAATGGCATTAAGAAGATAATCTCACTGGGGCATTTAGAGGCTGACCTTTCAGAACTGACTAGGATTAGATAAAATCATTGGGATGGAGGCCACATGGTTGAATCTTGGTGGCTTTATGCAGTGAAGTATACAGGAAAGCAGATTCTGTTTCTCACCATGTAATGCCCTTCACCACCTTGGGATGCATTTAGCAAGAAAGCCATAAAGAGATGAGGTCCCCAGACTCAAACTTCCAGAACTGTAAGCCAAAACAAACCTCTTCTCTTTATAAAGTAGCCCATTTCAGGAATTTTGTTATAATGGCAAAAACAGACCAATGTACTGATTCTAACTGTAGGTTTCCTTTGCTCAGAAAATATCAATTTATTTTTGCTTTTCTATCCTTATTAACAGGTTTTATGAAATATGTTCAGACTGATGTGTTTGTCTTCACCACAAACTTGGGTCATGAGGACATCTTTATGATGCTTGTTTTCTCTCAGCCAGTCTCTTAAACGTCTCTGAACCATAATTCATGTAAATAAATGTTAATGATCACGGAATTGCTATTAGAACTACATGAACTAAATAATATAAAAAACAGTACATTTCTAAAGTTCTTAAAATGTTGGTTGTTATTACAGTACATAAATGCATTTACTGCAGTGTTCTTTAGATTTTATCATGAAGAGAAGAAAAATTAATATTAGGTATCATGAAATATTGATGGAATTGACATAGTACTTATCACTTTGAGCAAATGTTTTAAAGATGCTGAAATCATTACCTTGAAAAAGTGATGCAAGAATACATGATATTTTAAAACTATCATTAAAAGGCATCATTTAATTATTCACCACCTACAGTAATTTCTCCTGTCATATGAGATCATGGCATGGCTATAAAAATAAGCATAAAGCATAGATTCTAATCTGAAAAAATATATATATATATATATTCTTTTGAATGACATAAAACCAATGCATTCAAAGTCAATAGAAAATAATATAATTACAAATGCCATGATCTAGACTACAATCTACTTGGATCGACATAAACTATTAGAGATTAAAAATTAACATTCTTTTACATTACTTTAAAACAAGAAACTCTCAGTAAGATGGATACATTGGACTAAAAGTAATGTCATGAATCAGTTTTAGAGCATTAAAATTCTAACATCTGTTGCTTACCACAGCATAGACAATTCGTTTCTTGGTTCTTTTAGTAACTATTATTGTCTTTAGAATTTTTGATATATCTATTAAGGCATCTCTGAAGATGAAAATTTTACTGATTTGACAAGTAAACTGAATTTTGTGATTGAACAGGAAAAATATTGTTTGATAGTATCATATAACCATCTTCCAGTTGGCTAGTTTGATAGCACTCATTTTCAAACACTGAAAATTATCTTAAAATGCAGACTCCTGGCCCTAGAACCCTAGGTCTCTTGAATCAGAATCTGCAGGTTATAAAGCCCATCTTTCAGAATATTCAGAAAAAACTGTGGTTATTCTGACGTAGCTCTCTGGAAAACACAGAAAAATGCAACTCTAAGAAGTGAAAATAATTTATAGAGGACATGGATTCTTATTACTTAAAACAGTAAACATTCTGAAGTGGTTTACAAGCTATAAAAATGTGTATTTCCTAGTTAATCTTAGCTTTTAAAAATGTATTATATTTCTTAAACACACATGGAACATTTAAAAGTGAATATCATATAAGCTACAAAATAACTATAACAAAACAAAGGGAATATTTAAGGAAAAAGAACTACTTTAAGAATATACATGGAGGGTCGGAGAGTTAGCTCAGTGGTTCCGGCACCTGCCTCGCAAGCGCAAGGTCCTGAGTTTGATCCCCGGTAACCACATAGAATGCTGGGCGTGGAGACACGCCCACCAACAATCAACGCCGCACACCACAGTGCCGGACATGGTGGCTCACGCCTGTAATCCCAGCACTCGGGAGGCAGAGACAAGAGGATTGCTGAGTTCGCGGCGGCTTGCCTGGGCACCATAGTGAGCTCAGGGCCAGCCTGAAC
>PVIC010056137.1:0-11032 GCA_004025085.1 Thryonomys swinderianus
AAAAAAAAAAAAAAAAAAAAAAATTTAGTGGCACAAGCAATTTCTTAAATGTTTAAAGGTACTTTATGGTTATTTGACTGTAAAGGTTTTGTAGAGCTTTCTGGTGTGGCTTTACAGAATTCAACAGCAGTCATTTTCTTTGTAATTGATTTTTTGGGATGTTGACTGTTTCTAAAGCTGCACATAGTAAAGTCGTGGTCACCAGGGCAACACTGAAGAAGACAGTGGAAGCCTTTGAAGGAGGAGAGTTGCAGGCAGCCCCTGATTCCTTGGGGCTCCTACCACTGAAGTGGATTGCTCTGTCACCCTCTTCTGCCCTTAGCAGAGGCAGAAGAATGGAACTGCCCAGTCTTAGACAGAAACCTCCAAATATCCTTCTCTTTATAAATTGATTACCTCAAGTAGTTAATTGTAGTAACACAATGCTGATTGATATAGTTAGTTTTGTTTTGTTTTGTTCAGTGCTACGGATTGAATCTAGGACCTCACAACCTCTGTTCTTAATAAGTTCTGTCCCTGATTCTTTTTCCATTTCTGTTTTTATTTCGAGACAGTGTCTTGCTGAATTGCACAGGCTGCTCTGGAATTTGTGGTCTTCCTGGCTCAGCTTCCAAGTAGTTGGGATCATAGTGCATACCAACATGTATGGTTAAAATATTCTTTATTGTAGGTTGTTATGGTACACTTTCATGTTTTTATAAGGATAATAAAATATGAGCTCTCAAGTTTATCTTTTCAAAGAGACTTATTTCCTTGTAATATATTGATCTATTTGATTCCAGTAATATATTTCTACTTGGCTCCCTATTATATATTAAAAAGTGGGACATTCCAGTAAGTTACTACACATTTGCATGCTATCTAATTAAACTTAGCAGAATATAAAGAGGCTGTGGAAACATTCCTATTGTAATTAAACTGAGGGCTTAGAATGATGGTCAGTGGTAGAGTGATTGCTTAACATGTATAAGGCCCTGAGTTTGGTTCCCAGTATCACAGTGGGGAGAAAAAAGAAAAAAGGAAGAAAAAAATTCTGCAAAAACAAAGAACTCTGTTACAAAAAAGGAAAAATATTAACTAAACTGAAACCTAGTGTGAAACAACCATGATGTTTAGCTTTGTTATTTGATTTTTTTTTGCAATTCTGTGAAGCTTACTAAGATATTTCCTCTCCTTACAGATGAAATAGCAGAATTTCAGAAAGTTGAAGTGATTTTTTTTTTGAGAGGTCTACAGTTAGAAGCAGCAGAATTAGAAACACCTTGCATGTTCCTGACCTACTATCCTCTGTAGGTCATCAATGCCCTTCCCAGTAATGCCACACCTGGACCTCAGGCTACAAAAAACACCTTTGATGTGTGAATGAACGTATGTACAAGGGAATGCATCTTAGTGAAGGCTTGGAGACCACCTGAATATTCTACCATAGATTATGAAAATAAATTATGCACCTAAGCACTGTCTAGAAGAATATATAGATGTAGATACATATACATCTATATGTATACATCTATACACAGATTGTGGAAGACTTGTCAGATATGTTGTTATATTTAAAGTAAGTTGCAGAACAATAAACAGTATTTCTTCTTTCCTTCCTCCCTCCCTCCCTCCCCCTTTCTTTCTTTCTTTCTTTCTTTCTTTCTTTCTTTCTTTCTTTCTTTCTTTCTTTCTTTCTTTCTTTCTTTCTTTCTTTCTCTCCTTGTGTTAAGAGAAATGATGAGCAATCACTGTTTCAGACTGTTACTGTCTACTTTGTCTACTAGACTAAATCAACCAAATTGGACTCAGTCAAGCTAAGTGTCATAACTCCAACCAAAACTCCAGGAAAGAGAATGTCTGAAACAGACCAGTTTTTCTTGAAAACAGGAGATTCTAGTCTATCTGACTTAAGAGAAGTCTCCCCTACTTTAACACTTACAGAAAGTCTAACCTGTTTTAACCTGATATTAACCAATTTTTTTTTCAAATGCCCTGTTTTCTTGTTCCCCACCCATAGAATCCACTGTTCTGCCCATTTCAGTTAGAGCTCTTATTCTATTTTCCAGAACAGAGACTCTGTTATTCTGGAATCTTCAATATTAGTCAGTTAGATATTTAACAATATTTGTTATAATTTTGTCTTTAGTTACAACTTTGTCTTATTTACTACCCTATCATTGAAAAATAGTACCCTACTCCACACATGAAAGAGGAAAGGTTTATTCTGGCTCACAGTTTGTAGAGGTTTCAGTCTATAGTCGGCCAACTGCAAGTTAGAAATGGAATGGGAACGGCCTGGGCAGAGGACAGCTACTGATATCAAGCAGCCAGGAAGAAGAGCGGTAAAGGAGGAGCCAGGAAAGAGCTACACTCTATAGGCCACACCCTGGGTAACCACCTCTTCCAGCCCAGCCCCACCTCCTAATACCATATTTGGCTGTGGCACCCCCATGATTCAACCATCATTCAAAAGCCTTGCCTATAAGTGCATGAGGCTTTGAGCAGGGTTGGGGTGGGGATGTTGCTTAGATATATACCATAACATACATACATACATACACATATACATAAATATATTTGAAAAAATGAGTATGTCTGTGCATTTACAAAGGTCTGGGAAGCCAGGCCTGGTGTACACTCCTATAATATCAGCTACTCAGAAGGCTGAGGCAGGAGGATCACATGTTCAAGGCCAGCCTGGGCAATTTAGTGAGGCCTTATCTGAAAACTTTTTAAAAATTGTGTGTACCAGGGATGTAGTTTAATGTCCTCCAGCACTCCTCAATCCATACCACTACCAATTAAAGAAAAATGTCTGGGAAAAACCACTGTGAACTGTTAACAATGTAATTCTTGAATAGGATTGTTGAGAGTAGAAAAGAAACAAAGGTATTTGGAAATCAACTTGTTTGCATATTTGTGTCTTACACATTAGTTTATACTGGAATAAAAGTGATTTTAATTACATCACCATAGTTTTTCAAAAGTTACTTCGTTTCTCCAGTATTTGTCAGAAATCTGCTGTGCACATGTTCAGCAGTCTGCCAGGAGCCAAAGAACCTATGAGAAGGTTTCTTGAGAAACTCAGCATCTGACTGGAGAGAAGAGCTTAGAGAATGACACAAGACAGCAGCTGAAGTGACCAGTCAGCGTCCTTAAAAAGTTCCGTTCAAAAGAGATCACACTCTCTGTAGGGGGTTTTGTACAAGGAAATTGCAAGTCCCAAGTTTCCCTAAGTGAGACCTAGGACAGCTTTGAGTATCACTAAAAATAATAAATTGCTATGTTAATTACTTTTCTCTTATTGCTGAGAGAAATATCTGACATCCAAAGCTAAAAGGGAAGGGGTTTGTTTAGCTTACAGTTCATAGAGGTTTCCATCCATAATCAGCTGTCATAATCAGCTAGGACAGTAAACATCACAGGAGAAATATCATGATGCACATAAGGCAGCAAAGTAACAAGAGAAAGCTTCACCACATCTTTCTGCTTTTTATCCCATCCAGACTACAGGGATTAGGATGGTGCTAAACCATTGCTTCACATATAGTGGTTAAGTGATCACACACCTTTAATCCTCACATCGTACACTGTCATTTCAGCTACCTCAGATGGATTGAGGTTTTGGAAGGATGTTCACACAGAAACCATAATAACTACAGTATCACTTGGGCAGTTATACAGGAGTAATCTGTCCTCTCTTCAAAATCTACCTATCATTTACAGCTCTCAAAAACAGAATTAGGTTGACTTTGCCTGATGTTACTTGGCCACAATAGGGATGGGTTAATGGGCAGAAATTGGTGAAGCTACCATCTTTCATCCAATCCAACCATGTCAAACTAATGTAGTGGGGATATCTGGGTTAGTTTCATTGACAAAGCATTTTTGTTAAGCTCCAGAACTACTGATGAAACAATGATGCCATTTGTAGGGATTCCTGTGGACATGTGACACAGAAAGATAAGAAGCAGACATGGAAGAAAAAAAGTTTTGAGTAGAGCCACATTCGAAGAGAGTAGGTAAGAAATTAGTCTCTCTTCACTAGCTTTCTTGGAGAGGGGTGTTTTGCACAGTTAATCAAATTGTACTGGTGCAAATGCATCTATTGGAAAGAGGGAGGAGGCTGAACACAAAATAATGTGCAGTGCTGGCTGTGTGGAGTTCTGCCATGTGAGCACATACCTGGGAGAGTTATAATTTTCCTAACTATATAGAGACAACATGTGGATTGACAATTCTTACAGTAATACACTCAATGTGCTAGCTCACAGACCAACAATCTGCATCCTTGGAACTGGGGACCATGCTGGAGTTTGAGGAGGGATTGAACCTCAGAGAAACACACTAATAAATGCTCCCAGCTGACCCTGGTGCATAATATTCTTTGTCCTCCCTGCAAGCAACAGAAATTGACCCATCATTCCAGAAGTTTGAAATTAAACCTCCTAATCTCTGGAATTGGCCCCATGCCTCTCCTGCAAGTGGTTTACTGATATTCTTTGGCATTCCTTGGCCTATATTACCCTGATTTCTACCTTCTCCCCATGAGAGAATTTGTGTGCATTATTTCCCTCTTTCATGAGGATACAAATGATGATGGATTAGCTTTTACACCCAATGGCCTCCTTTTACCCTAGTTACCTCTGTGAAGACTCCATCTTCAATTCAAATGAAGACACATTCTAAAGTATTGGTGGCACATCCCTGCAATCCCAGCTACTCAGAAGGCTGACACAGGAGGATTGCAGGTTTGAGGCCTGTCTGAGCAACAGAGGAAGACTTTGTTTCAAAATAAAAAATAACAAGGGAAAAGTATGTAGTCAGTAGTACAGTATCTTGGGTTCAATCCTCAGTATCACACACACACAAAAGTATTAGGGCACAGACTTCAACAATTTTGCTCTTTTTTGAAGGAGCAAAACTCCACTTGAAACACCTGGTTACTTTCCCATTAAATTGATTAGAAGTTAAATCACTTATCTAAGATTATTAATCAATAAATAAAAACCCAGGAGGTACATGAATATTCTTTTTTGATGACATAGTCTTTGTTCTTAAAAGCATGCTCTCTGTGGAGGTTAGGGTGTTACCACCACCTGGGGGGCATTTTTAAACCTCTGGGTATTTGATTCAATTTTTTTTTTTTGAGACAGGGTCTTGCTTTGTAGTTCAGGCTGGCCCTGAGCTCACTACGTAGCTCAGGCAAGTCTCAAACTCAGCAATCCTCCTGTCTCTGCCTCCCGAGTGCTGGGATTATAGGCATGAGCCGCCACTCCTGGTTTGAGTCAAAATTTTGCATGTGGGAAGAGTATCTATTCAACAAATACTTTTAAATGAATAAATGGTTCTGGGGATACTATACTGAGCAAAACAAAATTGAGTTTCTGAGATAACAGGTTCTATGTAATGTTATATATAAAAGATATAATAAAACAAATTTGAACATGTCAGTATCCTGTGCCTTGATAATTCTACTTTTCGGTATGTACCCTAGAAAAAGTTGTGCTCCAGGAAACTCATAGGAGAAGACAAATAGCATGTATTTGTAGTAGCAAAAACAGAAAATATAAACAAATACAAATCCTTCTAAGCTAAGGACCAAGTTTAGGTGACTTTCATGCTGTGGTACCTAAAGAAGCTGACTGCTAAAGTTTGTGAGTGAAATTTCAGTGTCAGGATAAACACTTCTGCTGCATGTTTTGAATTTGGATCCATTAGTTACATCCTAAAGTTGCTGAAACTAAAAATCTAAAAGTTCAACTCAGCAAGTATTTCTTATAGATCTTTTTTTATTAATATTAAAGCTGAAATTCAATTTAGGGTTCTCTCCTTATGGTAAGAAATCAAGTTGTTACAGCAATTAGACAAGAGAAAGATAAAAGGAATAAACATAGGAAAGGAAGAAGTTAAATTGTCATTATTTGCTGATGACATGATACTCTATATAGAAGATCCTAAAAACTCAACAAAAGACAGCTAGACTTAACAGGCAAGTTTAGTAATGTAGCTGGAAACAAAGTCAATGCTAAAAAAATAGCTTTCTATACACAACAGACTTGTTGAGAGAAATTAGGGAGTCAATTCCTTTCACAATAGCATCCAAAAAAATGAAATATCTAGGAATTAATCTAACAAAGGAGTTGAAAGACCTCTACTCTGAAAACTACAACACTCTGAAAATGGAGATTGAAGACTATATCAGAAAATGGAAAGACATCCCTTGTTCTTGGGTAGGAAGAACCATTATTGTCAAAATGACTATCCTCCCACAACTACTATACAGATTCAATGCAATTCCCATTGAAATCCCAACACTGTACTTCATAAAACTAGAGAAAATAATCCAAAAATTCATCTGGAACCACAAGAGACCTAGATGACAAAAGCAATTCTAGGCAACAAGGACATGGCAGGGGTTATCATAATCCCCAATTTGAAACTATACTACAAAGCCACTATGATAAAAACAGCATAGTACTGGCAAAGTAACAGATCCAAAAATCAGTGGAACAGACTAGACAAACAACTCCAGAGATACTAAGCCACCTCATCTTTGACAAAGGAACCAAACATACTCAGTGGAAAAGAGATAGCCTGTTTAACAAATGGTGTTGGAAAACCTGGAATAAAAGCTAGATCTATGTTTTTCACCATGTACTAAATTTAAATCAAAGTGGATTAGAGACCTAGATATTAAAACAGAAACACTAAACCAAGCAGGTTAAGTAGAACTCTTGGAGATATAGGCTTAGGGAAAGACTTTATGAACAGAACCTCAGTAGCATGGGGACTAGCAGAAGAAATCAACAACTGGGATCTCATTAAAAAGCTTCTGCACAGCAAAGGAAACCACCAGCAGAGGGAAGACAGTCCACAATATGGGAAAAAATTTTTACCAGCAGGCAGAGACAGGAGGATTTCTGAGTTCATGGCGGCTTGCCTGGGCACCATAGTGAGCTCAGGGCCAGCCTGAACTACAAAGCAAGACCCTGTCTCAAAAGCAAAAAAAAAAAAAAATTACCAGCTGTTTCTCAGACAAAGGGCTACTATCTATAAGTAAAGAACTTAAAAAAATCAGCCCCCCCCCCAGTTTAAAGACTCTAATTCAAAAATGGGCATCTGAAATGAACAGACACTTTTCACAGGAAGAAGTAAAAGCAGCTAGGAAACACGTGAAGAATGCTCGACATGGCTGGTCATTTGAGAGATGCAGAAGAAAACAACACTGAGATTCTATCTTACTCCACAAAGAATGGCTGCTATCATGAAAACAACCGGGAGCAAATGTTGGCAAGATCAGTGTGGAGATTCCTCAAAAAATTAGGATTAGAGATCCCACTTGTCCCTCCTATTCCCCTGCTAGGTATATATACACAAAGAATTAAAAGATTCATATTACAATGACTTATGTGCACCCATGTTTATAGCAGCTCAGTCTGTGATAGCCAAATCTTGGAAACAACCTAAATGCCCATCAGCTGGAGACTGGAATGAAGATATGTGTTTTTTAAGATAATAAAATGGAGTATTACCCTGCCATAAAGAATGATAAATTTGAGTCCTTTATACTCAAATGGACGTACCTTGAAGACATACTCATAGTGAAATAAATAGGACACAGATGTGAAAATATTGTAACTTTTCTCTGGTATGAAGAATAAAGGGTGTAAATGATTTCTAAAATGTATGGTAGGTATTGTGAAATAGTAAGAAAATATTCAAATGGAAAAGGGTGTAGAAGTAAGTAAAAAAGGGAAAGAAAAATTTGATGAATATAAAAAGGAAACAAAACTTATGTATATAGGGATAGGGACTTGGGAGGCAGGGGAATGGAAAAAATGAGAATTAAAGCTTGTCAGGTATTGGTACAAATTCCCAATGTCAATTGTGATCACAACACGTATATAAAATCAATTAAAGAAAAAAGAAATCAAAGTTATACCTGTTCAGGTATAACCTTCAGGGTGAATCCAAGAATGCTTCTTGCTCAGTGACACTAGTATATTAACAGTTTTACGTGGGAATAGAGGATCAAGTAAATTTGGGGGGAGTGGTGGTGGGAGAGTAAGAGTACCTGTTACCAGTAGTGGTTAAGAGTAAACATAGTAGGGCCGGAGGGTTAGCTCAGTGGTTCCGGTGCCTGCTTCGCAAGCGCAAGGTCCTGAGTTCAATCCCCGGTAACCACATATAATCTTGGGCGTGTAGATACGCCCACCAGCAATCAACACCGCATACCACAATGCTGGACGTGGTGGCTCACGCCTGTCATCCCAGCACTCGGGAGGCAGAGACAGGAGGATTGCTGAGTTCGCGGCGGCTTGCCTGGGCACCATAGTGAGCTCAGGGTCAGCCTGAACTACAAAGCGAGACCCTGTCTCAAAAAGCAAAAAAAAAAAAAAAAAGAGTAAACATAGTAATGTTCAAGAAAAAACAAAATAGACCAGCGTCTGAATTGAAGTTCAACCATTCTTAATAAATATTATTATATTACAGATATATATAATAAATATTATAATACAGATATTAAACTTAGTAATATTAAGGTTTATTAATACTAAGAATTTACCATCACATACAAAAAGGCAGGTGGTATTACTATCTCCATACAGGTACCAGGAACTGAGATACAAAAATTGTAGAAGTAATTTATCCAAGAACCTGGACCATAACTAGAATGATGTAGCTAATACGTACAGATAAAACATATAGGCAAATAGACATGATTTTTTGAATGATGCCATAACTTTAAATTCTTTTTCTTATTTTATTTTATACACATTTCTATTTATGTAAATCAGAAGCCCCACACCAAAACCTTATTCTTAGATTTTTGGCAGCTTGGACATCTATCCAGATGACTGGTATTTCAATCTTTTTTCTTTTCAAAGTACTTACTTGTAGGTGGCAGTGTTAGTTTCAAATCCTACTTTGCATTTTCTGAAGAAGATTAGAAAAAGCCATCTGTTTAGTATCACCCGGAAAAATTTATCTCTGAGTGGAACTTCCCTAAGAAGAAATTCTCAGAGAAGAGAGTATGGTATAAAGCTGGGCAGAATTCAAATGGAAAATTTAGAAACTGAAACATTAAATTCTGATATTTATGAGAACTATAATTCACTGTTTTTTAGCTTTTTATTTTTTTTTTTTACTTCTTTTGAGGAGAGATTCTTTTGAAAAAGAAGCTTCTAACTTTTTAAAAAAGCTTTTGTTGAGTTTTAACCTTATTCACATATAACTTGTTTGGTTTGAGATTTTAAGCCCACCTTCTCCTTTCATCCCTCTCTCCCTGTCCTTTTATTCTTTCTTTTGTTCTTTTTGGTATTTAGGGATTGAACCTAGGGCCTTTGTACTAAGCTATATCCCTAACCCCTTTTAAATTTTGAAACAAGGTCTGCTAAATTACCAATTTGGCCAGGCTTAACTCACAGGTCCTATTGCCTCAGCATTCCAGAGTGCTGGGATTACCAGTGAGCACTGGTGTGAGGCTTTTGTGTTCTCTTTCTATTACATTGTTTTCTCTTCTCTTCAGGTGTTCATTACTGCCACTGACACTCAAATAGTGCCTAGAACAGAATCTGGCAAATAGTAGCTGCTTAATACTATTTTTTTTTTCAGATAGGGTCTCGCTTTGGTGTTCAGGCTGGCCCTGAGCACGCTAGGCAAGCCTTAACTCAAGCAGTGCTCCTGCCTCTGACTCCTGAGTGCTGGGATTACAGGTGTGAGCCACTTTGCCCAGCTACTAAATATTTGCTTATAGACTGACTATTGTGCTGTTTGTGCTGAGAAATGAAGGAGTGAATGAAAACCTTACTGGCAGGCAAAGAAGCAAGATGGAGAGTATATATGAAACATTCTTTTTATTTGTTTTATTTTTTTGAGACAGGGTCTTGCTTTGTAGTTGGGGTTAGCCCTGAACTTACAGTGCAGTCAGGCTGGCCTCAAAATTGCAGTGATCTTCCTGGGATTACATGTGTGTGCCACCATGTCCATATTGTGAGATATTCTTACCAATAAATATTTTAAAGAAGCATTTACAACATTTTTTACATATCTCTAGAATATATTAACTTCTACAAAGCATGAAAATCTACATATTTATATAAATTCAGTATTCAGCATAGAAAAATCAAAGACTAATCTAAAAAGTGACTATTGGTTCCATAAAAAAATTTTTGTCTAGTCAATTCATTTAATTGTAGGCACTCTCTTGAGTTATTTGGAATGAAACAGTAAGAAAGTTAATTTAGATAATTACCTGGTAAATTGTTCTTCCACTTCTGGAATTTATATTTTACTTTGAATTCCTTGGAATCCTGTTTCACAGAGTAATCATTCCTAGAATACTATTTTATGTTGGTTCTTTGTAGTTTTCAAAGTAAAAAACCTTAAGAACTATGACATTAGTTGTGGCCAAATTGAATCAAATATTATCCAAACATTCCTTGATGATGAAAAAAAAAGGAAAAAAGAAAACTTGATTCACATGTATTTTAATTTTCAGTTTTGTCATCACAAAAATTAACCTTTAATAAACTTTTTGTTTTTTGCCATACTGGGATCGAATTCAGGACCTTAAGCTTGCCAGCCAAGCACAGTGCTACTGAGCTACATCCCCAGCCCACCTTTTAATAAACTTTTAGGCCTTTAAACTTCCATTATATTGTATTATGTGAATTTTAATTTTCTATCTCCTTATTACACTTCTGTATTTTCCATATTTTCTCTAATAAATATTTCTTTTGTAATCTGAGAAAAGAATGCATTCTATTGTTTGAAAGTCCATATCATTAGCCATTTCTTTTTTTTTTAAATTGAATTCTTTATTGGTACAATTTATATACATCTCAAAATCACGTATAACATTGGGGAATTTGTACCAGTATATGACACAAGTTAATTCTCATTTTTACCCATATCCCTACCCACCCACACCTCCCCACCCCCTTTATACATACTCTTTTATTTTCTTTCTGTATCATATTTATTCCTTCCCCTCATTACATTCCCACACCAAATTTCCTATGGAAATTTCCCACTCTATAAAAGC
>PVIC010056138.1:0-11041 GCA_004025085.1 Thryonomys swinderianus
CTGCTGCCTGGACCCGACACCAGGTTCAAGCGATCCATACATAGCCTTGTGTCTTTTGGATGGCTGCTCAAATATCATCCTAGTGGTGACAGCTGTTTTACTATCTTTCCTAAAATAGTCCCCTGTCCTCAATCTTTATATCTTTTATTATTTATTTTTATTCATCATAATAAAATCTGACATGTCAATTGTTTTATTCATTTATGCAAGGATTTTTCTTCCCCCGACATTTACTATAATTTGGGAGGTAATACTGTGTATTGTACTCACTGTTGAATTATCAGTACTAAGAACTGCTTGTCCAGACAGAGGTACTGAATAAAAGAACAGACAAATAGTAGAGGGAAGATTTTATTATAAGGCTTCTTTCAATTGCAAATAAATACATACATGTACAGATACACACACACATATTCTTGCTCAACTTTGTTGCTTTGGGCTGTTGAGGACTTAATGACAAAAAAATTCCCTCTCATTCAAAAGGGAGGAACACTTCAAAAATACTCCTCACAGCTTGTGGTCCTATTGAATTCCTATTTGCTTTAAAGCAGTGTAAGTATTTAAATAGTTACAGGGATGAAATACATAAGTCCTCAACACAAAATAAAGGTTATTGGTTTAGTATCTACTTCTCAGATTTTGAAGAAAGAGAAAGTTCAATTAAACAAAGAGCACATAAATATTTTAAAAATTAATGAGTGTTGCAAATATCTATTATAAAAAGCTTGTAAGAAAAATCACATAGAAAACACCAACACTTTCACTACTTTTAGTCAAATTCCATGGTAAGTGTTCAGATTTAGTTCTATATTGTTACACACCAAGTAAGGATATCAGTGTTCCAAAGTTGCTCAAAATATATACTCATATTCTCAGTGTGCCTTCTGAATGTTTAATTAGTTACACAGTCACATTGTCAAGAGACCAAGTTTACTAGATAGATATTTTACCTCATTTGGGGGGGGTAAAATGAGTATCAGAATTGTGGGACATTTGAACAGGTTTACACAGCTAATAAATGAAAGAGGAGAGAATGTTTTGAACTTCCATTTCATAATTTTGTGTTCTAAAGTTATCTGTTTAACAAGATTTTGATTCATACCTTTTTCTTAATATTTTTATTAATATATTTTTTGTTTCTTGAATTGCTCATTGAATTTTACCATGTAACACTAATTACTTTGATCTTTCCATAATTTCATTTCATTTTACAGCTGTTTTGTCTAATTAAAGGGAAAACTTGTATATAATGTTTTGCCCATTTATAAATCTAGGGATTAGCAAAAACTATATTTAACAAATATATTTGTTATCTTAAATAGTCATGTTTACTAAGCAAATAGTATTCCCCAAAATTAACAAAAACTCTTGTTTCTGTCACGGAAGGTATTATTATCATGAAAGTTAGAAGAAAATTCTATTTTTAAATAAATCTGTTACTTGAAAATAAAAGAATCATAGATACACTGGTGTCTCTCCTATGAGCTCTCTGCTACAGTTTTATTGAAACTGAGAGTATAACCTGCAAAATACTGAAAGAATGACTGACTTAACAACCCTTCCAAAGGAAAAGATCAACTTACTTAAAAGAGGACAGATCAGTGAGTCTGAAAATTCTGACACTGAATAGTCTTTATATTTTAATCTTGGATAACACAATTCCTTATGAAATAAAATTATGTGATATATATGTATACCTAAATGCACATATAGTGTATGTATTAAATTAGATAATACAAATAACAAATTTGTTATAATGGTGAATTACATGCAGACTTCCAGTTGATTTGATTAACTAAGACAGAACTAGACTATAGTTATTTGGAGAAAGAAATTCCTTGTTTTAAAGTATGTCATAAGATCCCTATGATAGGTGTCCTGCCCTATACTTGGAGGGAACAAAAAAAAACTGCTACATGGAGAATTCTGAAAAAGTTTAGAAAATTGGCTGCATTCTTGTGCTTCATTCACCCAGTTTTTACCATGTAACTTTTATCCAATTATATTCCTCCAAAGCTATCCACTTGTTTCACCAAACAGCATAAAAATTCATGCTGTATTCTAGATCTTTGGATCTCTGTTTCTAACGTTGCCTGTGTCATGGGGAACTTTGTTAAATAACTTATGTTTTGTCTTTGCTAACCTGTCCTTGATCATTGTGGGAGTGTCTACCACCATACTTGCATTGGATGAGGAAAAGGTGTTTCTTTTTCTTCCCTATAGGTATGTGTGTGTATATATTTTGAGGTAAGATTAAGATACAATTCACATCCTATATAATTTACCCATGTAGAGCATACTTCTAGTAATTTTCAGTGTATTCAGAGTTGCACAAATATAACCACAATTGATGTTAGAACATTTTATCACCACAAAATAAATTACACACTTTAGTAGTCATTGTCCTCTCCTTCAATATACCCAGCCTTAAGCAAACACTAATCTCCACACTGTTTCTGATATTCCTCCTATTTTGTTATTATACATAATTAGGATTATAAAGTACGGGTTTTTTGAGCAGATTCTTTTACTCAGCATGTTATCAAAGTCTAGAGTTGTAGTATATATCAGTTCTTTGTTTTATTGTGGAATAAAATAATTAAAATGTGCAATTATATGAAACTCAATTTTTCTTGTTATCAGCTGATGACATTTGAGCGGTTCTACATTTGGTTTTCACAAGTAATGCTTCTGAGAATATTAATATACAATTTTGAGTGTGCATATGTTTGTGAATTTCTCTGGCATATATTTAGAATTAGAACTTCTGGATCAAATCCTTAACCTTGCCCAAAATATTCAGAATGGTTTCCATAATGACCGTTTCCTTTGCGTTTCCATGACCAGTGCCAGGGGTTCTGGGTCACCCGCATCCTCATCAACCCTGCTCATATTCTGTCCTTGTCAGGCATCGTGATGCCTGAGTAGTGCTATTTCATTTGGTTTTGAGTGTGTTTCCCTTATGGCTCATGATACTGGTTGTCCTTTCTTGTGTTCACCAGTCATTTTATTATCATCCTGGCAAAATGTGTTTTTAGTTACTTTTCCTATTTTCAATTTGATATTTTATTGCTAAGTTGTAAGAATCTTTTAGGGACAATTTGTTTACATTATATGAGATTTCCAAATGTTTTTTTATAAACTGTTGATTTGTGATGTAATCTGTGAAGTTCTCTGCCATGGCCAAATGATCTCTCCATGTTCCAAATTCAAGGGGAATGTGTTTGTGACTTTTTAGCTGATTATGCTACTGAAAGGTTTCAAAATAGTTGACTTATTGCAATCAAGTCAAAAGTATTGGACAAAGAAATAACTTCTTATCATGCATCTCACCTCTATTTATTTAGGTATTTATTTATTGCTTCTTTTTTTTTTTTTTGCCACTGTTGAAGATTGTGTCACACTACGGGGAGTTTCTACATATCTCCAAAAGGAAGATAGCAAGTTCAGGACTCAAAGCTCAGCTCATCTCACCTCTGTTCAGCTCTTGGCTTGTCTCTGAAATAAACTCATACTTTAAGAGTCATGATCTGGCTGGGTCAGCAGCTGAGACTTCCCTAGAGATGCCCTGACTCTTAGTGAACGGTCAGCGTGTTTACCTTGATGAAAACATAAATCCACTCTTGAATAATTAATTCAATTATTCATAATGCATGATAAGAGGGTAAAGCTTCAGGAAGATGCAGGATTTCTCAGCAATGCCGATGTCAGTAAAAAGGCGATCATATATAGAGGTGTATTTAAGCAATAAAAAAACTACCCAAATCCTTCATGCAATAGTTCTAGTCCACTTAAAATCTCTATGTTGAATGCTGACCCGATATGTCCAATAAATGGGATCTCAGTTCTAAAACAAAGTTCAGTGGTGAAAAATAACAAAAGCCCTGTTGAAAATCTAGTGCATTTTCAGAAACTCCGTGATTTTATGGTTAGGAGTAAACCCCAGAATATGATTAAGAGAAAAGAGAAGCAGATTTTAATGAAGAAATATGAACATCTCAGTGTTCATGTGTTACTGTTTGGAGGAGAAAGAAAATTCACATTTGGTTTTGGAAGTCTATCAACCTGGAGAAGAGGTCTGAGATTAATTTTTAATAACTCTATCTACTTATTAAATAGTCTGTCTTATTTTTCAGTCTTTTGATAGATGATATAGATGGATAAAAAGCATAACAAGCATTATGAGAATATCTATTCCTCTTTACAAACAGGTATGGAAAGTTTTAGAAACAAAAGAAAACGAAGGAAGGCAGTGTAAGCAGAAGGGAGGAGGTAGGAGAGGTGAGGGAGAAAGGCCGGCAGTGAGGATGTCCCCCTGAGAAATTGGAGAGAGAGTTCAGTGTTTGGAGATGTGTCACCTCTCTGAAGCTTCAACGTGGTTCTGTGAGATGAATCTTCCGACACACTTCAGGGACGGGATAGCTCAAGTTCAGAGGGGGTGAGTGACGCTCCTCAAGGTCCCTGGCTCTCGGCCTCCGGGGCACCATCTTCTGGCAAAAACACAAGGCGGATGAACCGTGGCCTCCGGTTCTGGTGGGCTGCAGCAAGCACTGATGTTCCCAGGTGCGATGTGCCCGTGACCTTTAGTGCTTGCTGAGGATTCGCATGAAACCACCCAGAAAGATACCTACTGTGGGACACTTTCTGTACCGGGAATGTTCTCTATGTAGAGCAATTTTATTCAATACATATCGTTTTAATGGATTGTATTGGTACAGTTTATGTATACAGTATGATCACATTCAACCCTGAGAGTTTGTACCAGTATGTGACACATCTTGATTTTCATTTTCCCTTTTCCCTGCCCTCTCTACAATCCCCTACCCTCATATACATAACCTTTGTTTCCTTTTTTTAAATATCAAGTTTTTCTTTCCCTTCTGTATTTACCCCACCCTCCCTTTTCCCTTTTCCTTTTGAACATCTTCTTCCTATTTTAAAATACCTATCATACATTTTAGAACTCATTATACCTTCAGTTTCTCATCTCAGAGAAATGAGTAGAATTTATACATCTGTGTCATATTTGTTTCATTTATGGGTAAGTCCTTAAGGTACATCTATTTGAGTGTACATCATTCAAACTTGCCCATCTTTATAGCAGAGTAATAGTCCATTTTATAAAAATATCTACATGTTCTTTATTCAGTCTCCTTTTGATGGGCATATGGACTGTTTCTAAGATTTAGCTATTACTAAATAAGCTGGTATAAATACAGGTGCACATATGTCCCAGTGATATGAAAATTTTTTTTTCATCTATATGCCTAGCAGGGAAATAGCAGGGTCAAATGGGACCTCTAATCCTAGGGGTGTTTTTTTTTAGATTTTTTAATTGAATTCTTTATTGGTACAATTTATTTACATCTCACAATCACATATAACATTGGGGAATCATATACTGTATCAGTATATGACACAAGTTAATTCTCATTTTTACCCATATCCCCACCCACCCACATCTGCCCACCCCCTATATACATGCTCTTTTATTTTCTTTCTGAATCATTTTTATTCTTCCCCTCATTACATTCCCACACCAAATTTCCTATGGAAATTTCCTATTCTACAAAAACTGTCATACTTTCTAGAGCTCATTTGCATCTACAGGTGTTCATATCAAAGAGAAGATCCAGTATTTGCCTATCTGTGATCTATTTATTTCACTTATTAGTGTATCCTCCAGGTGTCCCCATTTGCACATAAATGAATTGATCTTGTCATTCTTTATGGCAGAATAATACTCCATTTAATCCTAGTTTTTTGAGGAATCTCCACACTGATTTCCACAGTGGTTGTAGCAGTCTATATTCCCACCGACAGTGGACAAGGGTTCCCTTTCCCCTTACAGCCCCACCTGCATTTGTCGTTGGCTGATTTATGATAGCAGCCATTCTTTGTGGAGATGGAATCTCAGTGTTGCTTTCCTCAGCATCTCTCAAATGACCAGTGATGTTGAACATATTTCTAAACCATGCTTTGATTTCCATATTTGCCTGTATCCTATCTTTGCTAATTTTCAAACTGACTGAGGGGAGACCTGCATGTGATGGAACAAATTTCATGAATATATTTCTATGTACTTAGGTGTGGATACACAAGCTAAGAGTGTGTGGGTTCTGCTGAGATGGTGAACCCTCTGCTGACAGTTCTCATGGCCATTTTGCAGAATTTCCCAGAAGAAACAGACCTACTAAGTCTGTTTGGAATGTGGTGCTTGTTATGAATCCTTTGTCCACCATTTATTATCTGTCTGATCTAGGCAACCTTGCCCCATTAGAATTTAGTTTGCTCAACTGTTCTACAGACACATGCTCATGAAGAAAGGAAGATCCCTCATTTAAGACAATGCTGCACAAACAAAACTATCTACTGCTAAGTTCTTATACATGCTCGTTTACAACAGCACACTGTCTCACCTATGAAACCTACCCTCGGGAACAGGGTCAATCTGCTTTATATAGTCCAGCACTCACTGTCTTCAAGCTCCTCTGGATTTCCTGTAGTTCTTTCATAGTTTTATGTGGGGTTCTACAAAGAAATGATGAAAGATTAGATTAGAGAGAGAGAGAGATACTTAGATAGACAGGTAGAGATTGGTAGATGAGAAAGAGTGGGAGAGAGAGAGGCAAAGGTAGAGACAGAGACAGAGAGACTTTATCAGGAAAGATTAGTTTACTTGACGTCAGAAGCGAAGAAGTCCTGTGATCTGCTGTCTACCAGCTGCAGTTACAGGAAAACTGGAGTGTCGTTCCAGTTGAAATCTGAAGACCTAAGAAATAGCCGACAGTGTAAGTCCCAGTCGTACCCAGGGCTTGAAAGTGAGGAGTGCTAGTATCTGTGGCAAAGAGGAGGAGAGTGGCTCAGCTCAGGTATAAAAAGTGCATTCAGTCTTCTTCCTTATGTTCTCTTCGGGCCTCCCCAGCCCATATCAGTGACAATCATATTCTCACTCAGTCCATACATTGAAATGCAGTTCCTTCCAGAAGACCTTTCCTGACACACTCTAAACTACCTTGACAGCTATCCAGTCATCCTATTTCCCAGGCACACTGACAAATATAATTAACCATTCCAGTACTGCTTTATGTGCATTTTATGTTCTGCCTAGAATGCTCTTCCTTCCTTTCATTACATAGTGACACCCCTACTTACCATGCTGAGACCAGTCTTTTTCTCAAGGAAGCCTTCACTGATCTTTTTACTTGATGAAATTTGCCCTTTCTTGCTTTTCATGGCATTTCATATTCCTTCCATCTCTGTACATTTTTCACAGTTGGAGTTTTAGGTTTTTAAAATGAATGAGTAGCCTACTGTCGGTCACTTTCATTAGGCTAGAAGCTTCTTGAACACAACGACTATATCTGTGTGTGGTGAGGAGTGCATGTCAGAGGCCTGGTAGTACCCAACCAATGCAGAATGAGAGCAGGAAAGAGAGACAGCAGAAGGAGAAAGAGGGGAAAGAGAAAAGGAATCCAGGTTAGTGAAGGAGGTTGGCTTCCGAGCAGAAATGTTAGAATTCCCCACAGGTCTGACTGAAAGACTTCAGAAGGGGGCAGCGCTGGTCCCACTCATACAGCCTTATAATACCTAATATTGAGAGTTGAGGAGGAAAGATGAGCTTGGGGAAGTCTGAGTGTCAGAGCAGAGGGCGTCTCCGCCTCCAGGCTCGAGGTGACAGAGTGACAGCGTGCACACTGCTTACTGTACATGGCTAAGATAAAATGACGAGATGAACGTTTTCTAGGGCAACTTTTTGGGCAGAAAGTAGAGATGTTCATTTTCTCCTCAGGAGCTGAAAGTCTAGCCCAGGTCCCTCTGCTATTCCACTTTCAACAGTGGCATTGCTGTCTTTCAGCCAGATACCTAACATCTCAGTCTTTCTGAGCTAAAAGCAGGTTGGCAGGAGATGATTTTCTAACCCAATGTGTTAGTTTTATAAAAGGCTTTCCACACAGGTTCCATCTGTTCTAAGACAGAATGATCTTATCTGATTTATTCGGATCTTCCTTCAAAAAATGGCTTCAACCAGGAGAAAAATGTAGTGAGTCCTCTTAATCTCTAAAGGATAACCATAAAAAAGAATATTAAAATGAGAGAAAAATATATGTATTTTACATGTGATAAACTCAAACCCAGAAATACGATAAGTTGCTAAATGTCTCATAGCAAGTCTCCTAACATCAAATCCCAAACCAGATCTCATTTTACAAAATTGTTGTTAACAATTTAGAGAAAAATGAGTCCTTATTACATGGTTCTCATTTATGCCACTGTTCTGACATCAAAACACATAGGAAAACATGTAAAACTTACTCCTTTGATGAAGGGACTTGGCTGCATACGTGTGGTAGCAGAAGTTCTGCAGAGTTTTTCCTGAAGCGCCAGTTAGTAGTTTCTATTTGAAAGCCATTCAGTCTTTATCAGAACTACTCACCTTTGAACTTCTCAGTTTTTCTTCTAGAGGAGATAACAAGCCATTTCCAAATATGTAAACTGGTAAAACTTCCTGTGCTTTTTTTTTTTTTTTTTTTTTTGGTGGTCCTGGGGATCAAACTCCGGCCCTTGTGCTTCCAAGGTAGTTGCAGTACCCCTTGAGCTAAATCTCCAGCAAGTTCCTGTACTTTTGAAGGATAACAACCTGAAATAGAAACAACATGGAACAAAAATTTTATTTGATTAAAATGAGAAAACCAAACAGGTATTGCAAGCAATTTAAAGGAAAAGGCAAAAATAGACCCATCTCTAATCAATGATATTGAAATAAATCTACAAATTGGGCTTGTTTCTTCTAATAGACTTTATTTGTACATCTATAGACAAGATTTATATTTGGTTTGTTCTCATATATTTACAACCTAGAAACATAAAATAGATCCCAGAGTTAGTAGAGTGTATGACAGCCCATGTGCAAGTTTTCACTGAAATATTCTAAATTACAAAAAAGGAGGGGGCTGGAGGATTAGCTCTGGCACCTGCCTCGCAAGCCCAAGGTCCTGAGTTTGATCCCTGGTAACCACATACAATGCTGGGCATGGAGACTCACACCCACCAGCAATCAATACCACATACCACAGTGCCGGGCGTGGTGGCTCACGCCTGTAATCCCAGCACTCGGGAAGCAGAGACAGGAGGATTGCTGAGTTCGAGGCTTGCCTGGGCTACATAGTGAGTGCAGAGCCAGCCTGAACTACAAAGCGAGACCCTGTCTCAAAAACAAAAACAAAAAAACAAAACAAAACAAAACAAAACAAAACAAAAAAACAGGGTTAGAGGGTTAGAGAGGGTTAGAGATACCTTTGTCTACTTTTGCCTTGAAAGCTTGAAGGAACGTAAATAACTTCGCTTTCTTCATCTAAAAATCTACAAAAAAATAGAGAGTACATTTAAACTGGTTATTTCAGGAGACTAAATTAGGATCATAAGAGCTTTAAAGGGAGTACTGGCTGGGATTCAGTTGTGACCATGCGAGGCTGT
Organism: Thryonomys swinderianus; assembly: GCA_004025085.1. NCBI lineage: Eukaryota > Metazoa > Chordata > Mammalia > Rodentia > Thryonomyidae > Thryonomys > Thryonomys swinderianus. The sequence continues at coordinate 9,478 of PVIC010056138.1, forward strand.
AACGCTTTGGACTGTGTATATCCCTTTGGGATTTGGAATCCTGCTCACCTCATGCATAAAACAGGAAAAGTAAATATTACTTACTTCAAGTACCTTGACTTTCCTGAGGATTCAAGGAGAAAGTAGGTACAAAAGGCTCAAAAATTAATAAAGCACCAGAATAATTATGCAAAGGACCTGTGTACATAAAACTCTGATTTAAATTGCCCGGCTGGTGACTGATGGCTTCAAGCTTCTTGTTCTAGCTTCAGTTCAATTTGTTCCTCATCAGCGCTCGCCACCTAGGTAATTTGGGAGCAGATGGCGAGAGGAAGGGCGGATGTTCCACTCAGAGCTGCAGCGCACCTTCCGCTTACTCTGGGCCCCGAGAGCCTCCCTGTGTGGTGGCAATCCCTCATCGCCAGCCCAGAAAAGTGATCTTTATTGCTCATGATATAGTCCTTATTGCTAATTAGAGGCACCAGGAAGAAGTGGGGGATGACTTCACTTGAGTTCATTAGGAAATAATATATCAGATCTTGTTTAATTACAACTGAAATACTGCCGCCTATTAGAGACCCGAACCTTACTCGAATGACAGAGGGTGGCAGAAATCTCTGTCTTCCATTATTCTCAGACTCACATTAGCTCAGTGGGAAAGGGTAGATTGCTCATTTGGGTTTGCGTTGCAGTGCACACACTGGCAAAAGGTTTTATCTAATTGTGACTCCTTAATCGCCACGTAATCAGTGTCACATGCCATTCAGTGAGTCACGCTTTGCAGCTGCGGAGCATTCCAGTGGAAGGTAAAAGCTCATTCTCATCGCGGGCAATTGCTTCTGAGCGGTTCAAAAAAAAAAAATACTTCACTCATTGTCTCTAACTGCTTAATTGGTGGGCATAATGACTTGCGCTAAGAGGGAGGACAGCAAGGATTAAAGAGGAACATAAAGCTTTTCTCAGGCATAAAGCACAAATAGGAGACTCTCTTCTTCACTCCACATCCTACATAATAGAATGACGTATTTCTATAGTCATTTATTTGACAATTGTTTGTTGCATGCATTCAGGCCCATTTTAATCTTTGCAGGGAGTACAGAGTTGAGCAGGACTTATTCTCTATACATTAAGCACTTATGCTCCAAATAAGGAGAAATTGCATGTGAGCAAATGTATATCATATAAGGTAAACAGATGTTTGGAAGGCCTTTTCAGGTGATGAAATTTTTTGGTGAGAACTTGAAATTTCTACTGTTACTAAGAATGGACAGAACTCAGATATCAAATGTTCAGGTAAAGAACTTTAAAATATATATATGAAAAGCATAAACTGTTCACATCTGATAACAGATCTGTCATCATGGTTCAGCAATTTGCATGAAGTTTAGAGCCATCCATCATACAGTGAAGAGTAAAACTGCACAAGAAATGTGGCTTTTACACTTACTTTCTTTCACTTAAAATAGTATTTTAGCTGGGCGTGGTGACTCACGCCCACCAGCAATCAACACCACATACCACAGTGCCGGGCGTGGTGGTGGCTCACACCTGTAATCCCAGCACTCCGGAGGCAGAGACAGGAGGA
>PVIC010056139.1:0-11019 GCA_004025085.1 Thryonomys swinderianus
TTTTTTTTTTTTTTTAAATGCAACACCATTTTAATTGAAAGAAAAAGGAGGGGAAGGGGAGGGTGACAAAAAGAAGGGGGAAAGAGGACATAAAAAGAATTAAGATGTGTTAGGTACATATACCAATTCACCACAATGAATACAATTGTTATACACTGCAAATATGTACTAATAAAATTAAAATGTGAAAAAAGAACTGCCAGAAAAACTATGCTAATTCTAATTTTGCAGACATAGTCTCAAAAAATGAGTACATAGCCGGGCGTGGTGGCTCATGCCTGTAATCCCAACACTCGGGAGGCAGAGGCAGGAGGATTGCTGAGTTCAAGGCTTGCCTGGGCTACACAGTGAGCTCAGAGCCAGCCTGAACTACAAAGCGAGACCCTGTCTCAAAAAAAAAAAAAAAATGAGTACATAGAGCCTGTTACCTCAAGATATATAAGTGACAGTATTTGCTGTTCATGATAAAATCTGAGTTTTAAGTGAAAACTCAAGTTCTGGAAAACTTGTATCACTATGATTTTGAGAGAAAGGGCTTCTGATGAGATTGAGCATGATACTAACAGTAGTAACTGTTCTGCAATATATCAGCATTTAGAAAAATCTATAAAATTCAGGTACTGCTACTTTCTAATGTATAATGTTACAGAGTCATGATGGATAAAAGACTTATTTGAAGTATGAGGTAGATGAACTTTAATGTAACTAAGTATGAAAAATTCATGGCATGAATTCAGATTCCACATTAGAGTGAACCTTTAAGAATCTTCCTTACAGAGTTCTAATGTAACAAGAGTATCCACAATTATCTAAAGAAGCTATTAAAATACTTTTCTCTTTTCCAACTATATATCTATGTAAAGCTAGGTTTTCTTCTTACACTTCAACCAAAACAATAAATGCAAATCATTTATTTGAGACTTGCATAAACATTAAAGATCCCCGGGCCAGAGGGTTAGCTCAGTGGTTCCGGCGCCTGCCTCACAAGCGCAAGGTCCTGAGTTCGATCCCCGGTAACCACATATAATGCTGGGCGTGGAAACTCACACCCACCAACAATCAACACCACATACCACAGTGCCGGGCGTGGTGGCTCACGCCTGTAATCCCAGCACTCAGGAGGCAGAGACAGGAGGATTGCTGAGTTCGCGGCGGCTTGCCTGGGCACCATAGTGAGCTCAGGGCCAGCCTGAACTACAAAGCAAGACCCTGTCTAAAAAAAAAAAAAAAAAAAATGTATGATGCCATTCTTCTCAAATTGTTTCAAAAACAGTTATTTTTCCTAAACACTCTATTCTGTTAACAAATAATAAGTTTATTAGTTTTAAAATAATTATTTTAAAATTTTCTTAGTTTGAATTTACACAACAATAAACATTGGTAGCTATATCTATAAACAAAAGCTTTCCTCCAGTTCTCAGTAATTATTTTAAGAGTTATTCTAGGGCTTCTGAGACTACAAGGCTGTTGCTTTAGTACATATTCAGTATGAAAAGTTTGCTAAAAAGCCATCAAAATAAAAAAATTAATACATGACAATCTTCTAAATCATCAAAGTTTACTCGGTATTCACCAATGTTCTCCAAAGCAAAATCAACCAAAGCAGAAGCACCCAATGACACAACACAGAAGACCTACGTAAGGCAACCTCACACTGCATTGTGGCTCTGGGTGAGAAAAGTGCATCGATACAGACTCCTCGGTTCTACATGGGAACCACCATGGGGGTGCACTCTGCTAGTCAGAGAGCCTGTGCACATGTGGGGACACCAGGTAATGGGAACTCTATACCTCTGTTCAACTTTGTTGTGAACTCAAACTGTTCTACACCATGAAGTCTATTTTAAAAAATAGATTATGAAAAAAAACAAAAACAGACTATGAAACATGTTTTAAAACCTACTAACACAAAAATTTTCCCAATAAAATATTATTTAAGAAATTTCTGGGAGTGCCAGGTGTGGTGGCTCATGCCTGTAATCCCAGCACTCCGGAGGCAGAGGCAGGAGGATTGCTGAGTTCCAGGCTTGCCTGGGCTACATAGTGAGCTCAGGTCCAGCCTGAACTACAAAGCGAGACCCTGTCTCGAAAAAAAAAAAGAAAGAAATCTCTGGATATCTTCAAAACTTTTTCTTTTCCCCCAAAATCATTTACAAGAACCTGTCAAAGAAATTTTCTCTCACAAATAGATTAGGAATACCTCATATTCCCATGATGCTCTTTTCCTCTCAGGACAAAGTAATCACACCCAGACTAATCCTCCATTCACACAGGATCACAAGCTAGCAATGGATACTTTACTTGCTCTTCAAATGTATTAATATTCCTAATGTATTATGTAGCAGTGCTTAACTTCTTTTATCTACCATAAGCAGCTGCAAAGAATACAAGTCTCAGAAGTGATGCTGCTATGTAAAATGATGATTTAAGTAATATCAGGCCCTTTTAGCAAAAATCATCTTGTAATTGTGCCAAGAGAAAATGCAATTTGTAACATTTTAGCACTTTGTGTGAATGGGTGACAAAAAGAAGGCAATGCCAAAAAAATAACAAGACTGTTTTAATTCATGATTTGTTTAAGATAGTGCTTGCCAACTTATATGAACACACATCTGTTCTATGACATTTTCAAGAATGAACTTTTAAAAGAAAACAGGGATGAGGAGAAAAGAGATTTTAAAATGGCTTATTTTCCAAAGTGTACTGTAATTTTCAGTATATTTATTTAATTTATAAAATCATTAATGTAATCTTTAAAATGTATTTTAAATTTCCTCACTATTAATAACTCACCTCTTGGGACTATGCCAAATGAAGAGAAACTTCCAGGTGAATCAATTTACAGACACTTTATGGGCTGAAAAATTTTTAATAAGCACTTAAATACAAAGACTGTTTAGCTTTTGAAATATATATATGCATTTAGGCTCAGAACTCACAAAGAGTACCAAAAGTTAAGACATAAAAATAAATATGTGGTCACAAGAGATGTTTTTGGTTTTGTTTTGTCTTGGTGATGGTGAGGGAATGAAGGACTACGTGCTAATTCAAGCCTGTGCCTGTATTTACAGCCGACCTTAAGTGCTGTTTTGATGCCTCTTCACCACAGAGCCTGAAAGAAGAGGCAATGTCTAAGCAGCCTGCATGTTTCAAGAGTGTAAATCTACTCCTAGGTCCATATCCCACAGAAAGGAGCCTACAAAAGTTCTAAGAAACATGTACAACACTTCCTTTTGGGGGGTATTTTCAAGACAAGGCCTTGCTGTGTAGTTCAGGTCTTGAACTCACTACGTAACTCAGACTGGCTTCAGATTCACAAAGAACTCCTGCCTCAGCCAAGTGCTGACCTGCAGGTGTGTGCCACCATACTGCCACTATTCCTAGAATTATTCTTGATAACAGCCCCAAAATGGAAGCCACTCAAACATTCAGAAGAGAATAATTGAAACATGGTATATTAATAAAATAAATGAACTATAGTAATCTGCAAAAATACAGATGAATGTCACAGATAAATTTCAAGTCAAGGAAGCCAAAACTCAAGAGAAAACACATAGTATCATGCAATTATAAAAAGTTCAAAGAGGTCAAAATTAAGTAGTATTAGGGCCGGGAATTTAGCTTAGTGGTTCCAGTGTCTACTTGGCAAGCACAAGATCTCCAGTTCGATCCCTGGCACCACATACCACAATACTGGGTGCGGGGGCTCACACTCATAATCCCGGCTCTCAGGAAGCTGAGGCAGGAGGACTGCTGTGAGTTTGAGGCTAGTCTAGGCTACATAGTGAGTTCAGAGCCAGTCTGAACTACAAAGTGAAACCCTGTCTCAACAACCATCACTATCACAACAACAACAACAAATTAAGTAGTTTTACAAATCAAGGCAGTTAAATCTTGGGAGAAAAGGAGTAACTGGGTAAGAGTGTGATGTAGTTTTCTCATTCTGTGATTACTCACAAATCTATACATGTTTATTTCTGTAGTTTCTCTGTGTTCCAAGTTTGCATTGCTTTTATTTTTATTTATATTTTGAGACAGTGGCTTGCTACATAGCTCAGGCTGACCTCGCTGTCTCAGCTTCCTAAGTAGCTGAATTATAGGTGTGTGCCACGGGACCCAGTTATGCTGTTTCCTGTGTTAATATTTAGAGGTATGAGTGTGCTATGGGACAAAAGCAAAAGTAATGGAGAATATTTATAGAATTTTTAAATATTTTAAAAAATTTTTAAATTTTAAAAATATTCTACTAGAAGAAATATATCTCACTGAAAAGAAGGTAAATCCAAGAGATAAAGCAAGCTATATGTCTTAGTGATAAGAGAATAATGTACAACAGGGTAGCACTCCCGTGTTTTCTCATAAAATGTTCTGTTCAAGCAACGTGTGCTACATGATGATTTTGCTCAAGGTATCAAATGTTCTGTTTAAGCAATGTAACTGTTTATGCCGCACACATATCTACCTAAGGTTTCAAGAATGTTCTGCTAACTGCACCATCAATGAGCATGCTTGCCCGGTAAGTGAGCCCACACCCCTCTCTTGTAGATCTCTATATAAGGCTGTTTCCATTTATGTTATGGGGCTCAGACCTCAGAGTACAAACTCCCCTGAGCCCACTGGCATAAAAAGGTTCCCTCCACCTCTGTGAGTGCTACTCAACTTCACCTTTAGGGATCTTCTGGTAGCTGTGACACTTGGCTGTAAAGCTGAGCTGTTACATTCTGCTGTAACTTTGTAAACACTCTACAATGCTTTGCAAACAAAGTTAAATTCTTCCCCATATGGGACACCAACAGACCTTAAAGGACAACAGAAGTTATAAACTGTGACCTAAGCAAGTGGTGGTGAAGGAGCACTGGCCTGCACTGTGTTGGGGGTAGGGCAGGTGTACAGGACACAGGCCCATCTGACATGTGCTGCCAGCTGACTGTCAGCCTGCAGGAATGCTGGGCTCAGGGAAAACAGATGCATTAAATTTTCAAAAGCAAAACATTAAGTAAAACTATGTAATCAAGTAAGATGTCCTGCGCAAAACAGGAACCAGGGAAAGGGTGACTGGGGAAGAGATTAGGATGGAGATACCAGCTACAATATTTTAAGAATGTTTAACAGCACAAAGCAATCAGGAACAGAAGGAGCTGCAGATCTGAACTCTGTCTACTGTTGGCACTAAGAATGACTTGGTGTCTTAGATGTATGTAGTTTGCACATATAGTTATAAAAATAAAGTTTGAACATATCAATAGTTTCCAGCCAGGGGTGATCTTTACAATTAGGTGCAGAGTATGTTTTCAAATTATACATGCTTACATATACGTAAGTGCACCACAAAAGAGAATATGTTTACATTTCTGGTTTAATACTTTTATCAGGTATTAAAGTAATTCCTTCTTAAAACTTGTACATTTGACAGTGTTATATAGAAAGCATAATGAAAGCTGGCTCCATATCAGTCTTTCCTATCAGGGGCCTGATATCATTAAATATTGATTTTTTTGTTTTTTAAAAACGCAAAGGATTACAATGCCAGGCGTGGTGGCTCATGCCTATAATCCCAGCACTCGGGAGGCAGAGGCAGGAGGATTGCTGAGTTCGAGGCTTGCCTGGGCTACATAGCGAGCTCAGGGCCAGCCTGAACTACAAAGCGAGACCCTGTCTCAAAAAACCACAAAGGATTAAATAATTCAGAATTTGTGAAAATTCCTTATATTTTGAACATGATTCTAATATTTGATATAACAAAGTCTTGACCTAAATGATGTAAATAATTGGTTTGTGGTTATTTTACGATTGTATGTGACAGGCTGGAGATTTATCTCAGTGGTTCTGGCACCTGCCTCGCAAGCGCAAGGTCCTGAGTTCGATCCCGGTAACCACATACAATGCTGGGTGTGGTGACTCATGCCTACCAGCAATCAATACCACATACCACAGTGCTGGGCGTGGTGGCTCACACCTGTCATCCCAGCACTCGGGAGGCAGAGACAGGAGGATTGCTGAGTTCGAGGCTTGCCTGGACTAAATAGTGAGCTCAGGGCCAGCCTGAAGTACAAAGCGAGACCCTGTTTCAAAAAAAAAAAAAAAAAAAGATTGTATGTGACAAAGAATTACCTTTAAAAAGTAATATAAATGAGATTCCCAGAACAACTGATAACTGAAGAGAACATTTATAGCTTCATCTGATGACAATCAAGTCAAAGGGACATTTTCAATAAAAGTCTCAGAGTACTTTTCCTCTGAAAAACAAAAGCAATCTCTATACAAAACTACTGAGTTTTAGAAACATTTCACAGAATATGCCTTTCTACAAATTCTTTTATAGCTGAAGGCTATACCCCACATCACAATTATCCACTTAGAACAACAATCAACAGTTTCAAAGTAGGAAGAGAACGACCATCATGTACTTAAATGGTACTTACAACTTCATCCTACATATCCCAACCAAAAACAAAACACTTTGGTTTAAAAAACACACACACACAAGGCACAGGGCCATCAATAATCCAATTGGAAAGACCTCTAACTGTTTTAAATAAACCATCCCAACACAGGCAAATATTTTAATTACGAGGTACAGCCAGTGTCTGGCCATGGTGCACTGCACTCCCGCATGCCTACTGCCAGCTGCAGAACAGCTACATTCAAGCAGCTGCCTTCATTGGAGATGCAGACCAACACATGCTCATTTGGCTGGACCAGCTAATTGGTAGGTATGCACATTTCCAACAAAATACCCACCCGTATTACAGATGTTGCTCTCTGTCTGAGTAAATGATTGGTAACAAACAGTAATGAGGCTGAAATAAACTATGCTTGGTGAAATTATTTAGCTGGATAGCTTTCTAACAGGGTCCCACATGAACCTAGAAAATTAGAACATGTGTGCCAAAATTAGAACATAAGCTAAATATCAAGAGCATCTTTCTGTGCAAGATTATGATTACAAGGAAGTCTCACAATACTTCTGCAGTTAGCAAAACAATACAGGCTAAGTGCCCGTGGTCCTCTAACCCATGCCAGGACTGGGTTCTTTGCTCTCTTTAGAATCAGATGTAGACCCAATGCTGACAGCCACGTGCAAAGATAAAAATTACACTGACCAGGAAACCTGTGACGGTTGAAAGGAGGAGTGAAGTGGATGTATGGCCTCATGCCATGATGATGTGTGACACGAGATTTACTTTCTAGCCCCAGAGTAAAAAGTTAGACAAAATATATGAAGGAATGGTTTTCAGGCACTGGACAACAGACAGCACAGGGCAGTGGTCCTTCAGAGAAGGGAAGCAAAGGGGAGGCTGTGGCTGCCGGGCTCACAGCTCGGGCAGATTTTCTAACAGAGGAACTGGCAGAGCTCAGCAGGGGCCCTGAGTTGAGCAATTCAGGACACACAATATTAAGAACATGACAATAGTCGGTGCATATATATCAGATATGTTTAAAAAAGCTGCCTGGCATGGTGGCACATGCTTGTAATCCCAGCTACTACAAGCCCGAGACAGGAGGACTGGGGATACAATGCTTGCCTGGATAAATTTAAATGAGATTCTGTCTTAAAAGTTAAAAATGGCTGGGGATGTAGCTCAGCTTTACTTGGGTTCAATCTCTAATCACTAAATAAATAGTAAGGGAGAGAAAAAGGAAGGATGGGAAGATGGAAGGAAAGAGATACCAAATCATTTTTTAAAAACTTGAAACTACTGACAAAAATAAAAATCTTAAAAGTAATCAGAACAGAGAGAAAACCCTGTATATTCTAAGGTTTTTAAAAAAATAGCAGAGGGCCAGAGGGTTAGCGCAGTGGTTCCAGCGCCTGCCTCGCAAGCGCAAGGTCCTGAGTTCGATTCCCGGTAACCACATATAATGCTGGGGGTGGAGACACGCCCACCTTCAATCAACACCGCATATCACAATGCCAGATGTGGTGGCTCAGGCCTGTCATCCCAGCACTCGGGAGGTAGAGACAGGAGGACTGCTGAGTTCGCAGCAGCTTGACTGGGCACCATAGTGAGCTCAGGGCCAGCCTGAACTATAAAGCAAGACCCTGTCTCCAAAAAGCAAAAAAAAAAAAGCAGATTTTTAGTTAATTTTTAAAAATGCAAGAGGCAGTATAGCACGCTCTTTGAAAACAAAAGCAAAAACCCATCAATCTACAATTTTATTTTACTATTTAAGACAGTGTCTTGCTGAGTAATCAGGTTGAACTCACATTCCTTCTGCCTTAGCTCATCCTAGAATTTGGCACAAAACATTTCAAAAATAAAGGTTTTACTGAGTGAGATGATACACACTGGCAATCCCAGCCCTCTGGAAGGCTGAGGCAGGAGGACCACCCAACCTATGCTATTTAGCAAAGTGCTGTCTAGATGTAAAAGCTCTAGTTTCAATCCCTAGAATCATCAATCAATCAAATAAAAGTTTTTGCAGAACACCTTTTTTTTTTTTTTGAGACAGGGTCTCGCTTTGTAGTTCAGGCTGGCCCTGAGCTCACTCACTATGTAGTCCAGGCAAGCCTCGAACTCAGCAATCCTCCTGTCTCTGCCTCCCGAGTGCTGGGATGACAGGCGTGCGCCACCACGCCCCGCACTGTGGTATGTGGTGCTGATTGCTGGTTGATTGTTGGTGGGCGTGAGTCACCACACCCAGCATTGTATGTGGTTACCGGGATCGAACTCAGGACCTTGCGCTTGCGAGGCAGGTGCCAGAACCACTGAGCTAAATCTGATTATAACTTGACTGAGAATACCAATTATAGGGTAACAACTATCAAATTAAATTTGAAAAGCAAAAGCAGCTCTATCTATGAGAAAACCATTTAAAATAAAAAGCACACACCATTAAAAGTAGACAGAAGAGAGATATACCATGCTAACACTAATCAAAAGAAAGCCAAACAAGGCCGGAGGATTAGCTCAGTGGTTCCGGCGCCTACCTTGCAAGCGCAAGGTCCTCAGTTCAATCCCCGGTAACCACATATAATGCTGGGCGTGGAGACTCACGCCCACCAGCAATCAATACCACATACCACAGTGCCAGGCGTGGTGGCTCACGCCTGTCATCCCAACACTCAGGAGGCAGAGACAGGTGGACTGCTGAGTTCAAGGCTTGCCTGGGCTACATAGTGAGCTCAGGGCCAGCCTGAACTACAAAGCAAGACCCTGTCTCAAAAAAAAAAAAAAGAAAGAAAAACAAAGTAAATTTCAGAAAGGAATATTAAGAGGAATAAAGCATTACATAACAAAGAAGTCAAGAAGACATGATTCTAAGTGTTAAGACACTTCATAACAGAGAAATACAAATCCACAAAGTTTGAGATTTCAACTCCCCTCTACAATAAATGATATAACAAAGAGAAAGAAAATCAAAAAGGACTTAGAAGATTTGAACAATACTGTCAATTCTCCCATTTAAATTTAAAGGAGCAACTATTCCAAACAGCTTATGGAGAAAACTCAAGAATTTCAGTAAAAGTGACATTCTCACATTTTAAATGTGCTGGCAAACTTCAGAAAAGACATTCCTTACAGAAATAGCCAGCTCAAACAGTGAGCTTAAGAAACAGACATTTGACTAGCAACTAACAGGCATTTAGAAATGTATTAAAATAAACTTTTGAAACATTTTTAATCATTGATAAATAAATGCAGAACTACAGTAGGGATCCAAGCTTCACACAGCTCTCCTAATTAAAGTAAATCCTTGGCCAAATTTAGAACTGGCTCGACAACCTTAATTTTAAAAATAGCTGTATGTCTTCCTTCTGATCTTACTACAGTATGAAATACAATTTCAAGATAACATTTCATTCTTGGAAATTTTAACCTTTCTCTATGGGCTTCCTGGCTGGGTACGTTATCACTGCTTTCATAAACTAAAGTTATGAGAACTGATGTCTTTATGAAAGGCCTGACTCTCATGAACTTCACACGGTCCACACATCATCTGAACTGAACAACTCTCCCCACCCTCACTGGAGAACTTCAAATATCATGTCTTTGACAAACTCAGTATCATTAATGATTGTGGTGTTCTGCACTATCAACCTAAATATAATTCCTGTGATTCTCAATTGACCTTTGGATATTAAACACACAACACAGTGAGTGAAGTGATGGGGAGTCCTGGTCACCCGGACAATTTCTAAAGATGAAAACTCATGAGGAAAAGCCACTTAGGATAGCAAATTCAGAATGCTGTGTGCATTACTGTAAAAGAACATACAATTCATGTCTTTTAAACTAAAGTTGAAAGTGTTAACTTGTCATCAAGTTTATATCTAAGTGGGTATTTGAAATCACTGAGATCAACATAGAAAGCTTATGAATTAAACAGTCTGGAACCAGTTGCTGAGGGAAAAACTAATCTTTGAGAATACAAAATAATTTTCTGCTCGTCCAGTCCAGCCCTTTAGCAAAAGCTTCTAACCTCTCATGACACTCATTCCGAGGAGGTTGCTAGTGTTTTGGCTTTTGTGTTACTTTTGTCATGCTACCGAATGACGTTTTTAACCTAAGTTTATCATTTAGGAAAAAATGAGATTTCCTAATTATTTTTGCTTGCAATTATACTTCATCTTAACTATCGTCACTCCCTAGACCAAGACTGTAATCATCTCTTGTCTTGGGTGTCTATGATGTAAGCATGTATCTTGATGGAACTTCCAGTCTCCTGGTAACATTTTACGATTCTGTCTTTACACCTCTGAGCCTCAAAGAATAATAAAGTCCTATGTTAAGATACAGTTTACAGGGCCGGAGGGTTAGCTCAGTGGTTCCGGCGCCTGCCTTGCAAGCGCAAGGACCTGAGTTCGATCCCCGGTGACCACATAGAATGCTGGGTGTGGAGACACGCCCACCAACAATCAACACCGCATACCACAATGCCGGACGTGGTGGCTCACGCCTGTCATCCCAGCACTCGGGAGGCAGAGACAGGAGGATTGCTGAGTTCGCGGCGGCTTGCCTGGGCACCATAGTGAGCTCAGGGCCAGCCTGAACTACAAAGCGAGACCCTGTCTCC
>PVIC010056140.1:0-11038 GCA_004025085.1 Thryonomys swinderianus
CTAAAATGTACCAATAAACTCAATAAAGGAAAAAAATAAAAAAGACAACTAGAAGGAAAGATCAGGGGCTGTTAATTTTCCAGCAGCTTACTGTGTTTGGTTTTCCTGATATGAACTTGGCTGTTTTTGTTAGAGGAGCTCAGGGCCTCACCATCTCTAGGAATGGCTGCTGTTTTCATCAAGGGTGCTCTGGTCTTCACCATGTCACTTCCTGGCTCCAATCTAGATTCCTGTTCTTGGTGAAGCAAATCCTTCACCCCACTGGTGCAAGCTTTCTGGCTTCCATCCTTGGCCTTTGGGGCTTTTGAGTGCAGATCCTCAATATGGACAAGCATGGGTCATTTCCCTGAGCTCTAGGCCACTGGTGGGCTCATGCAAGACACTGCCTTTGACTCTAGGCCTTCAGGTGGACTTGTGTGGAACACTGAGGTTGGGTCCAGGCCCTTGAGTGGGTTCTTTGGGTTTCTAGTGTGTGGCTAATCTCTTGCACTCCTCTGAATTTGACTTTTTAGGTGACTATTAAAAATAATGCTATAAGTGTCCTGTACTACATCCTTGCAAAACTGACTACAACATGTCTTATATAAAGTATTCTAATAACTACATATGAAAATATAAAGCTGCCTTCAGAAAAAGAGCAAAGTTCAAGAACAAAAGGTTAATAGAAAAGATGTTTAACAGCAAAACTGGAAAATAGTTTTTGGTCTCTCACAAAAATGAATACAGTAATATTTCTTTTTATACACTTGACAGAGTAAGAAAAAAATAATGAAACTAAGTGTCTCAGAGTATAGAAAAGTAAACATCTTAAATAACCTAACTTTGAGGTGATAAACATGGTACATGTGAACATTTAGGTACAAATATATGCAATAACCATTGTTTACAATAACGTTTTGTTTGAGACAGGGTCTCACTACTAGTTCCAGGCTGGCTTTGAACTCACTATGCAACCCAGGTTAGCCTTGAAATTAATACAATCCTACTGCTTCAGCCTCATGAATGCTGGGATTACAGGTGTATGTCACCACACCTGGCTGTGATAATAAATTTTAAATGATATAGTATTTTGTTATAATAAAGTAAAAAAGAAGGCAGGAAAATAGGGATGTGGGAATAAACAAAAGAAGGAAGAAGAGAGACCTGGATATTCAATGATAAAAAACAGTCAATACATTGTGGTATTAAAAATAAATAAATTGTGCCAGGCGTGGTGGCTCATGCCTGTAATCCCAGCACTCAGGAGGCGGAGGCAGGAGGATTACTGAGTTCAAGGCTTGCCTGGGCTACATAGTGAGCTCAGGCCCAGCCTGAACTACAAAGTGAGACCCTGTCTCAAAAAATAAATAAGTAAATAAATAAATAAATTGTGGTAGCATAGTGAGATATAAATACATGTTATTCAAGTTACTCAGTCATTACATGAGCCTATATAATGATAAGGAAAGGGATACATGGTAATTAATCAGATGAAGAAAGCAAACTGGGAAAGAGTACTACCAGAAATTTTTTTATTTGTTTTTTGTATAGACCTTAAGAAGTACAAAAAAATGACTACAACAATAAGCCCTGAACATTCCACAAGGACTGTGTGGATTATGGATAATTTCCTTTTCTCTAATTTGTGTATCTATATTTTCTAAATGTTCTGTAACAAACTTGTATTACTTTCAAAAATTAAAAAAAATCATCTGTTGAAGCACCAGTCCACTAGGAATCTTTCCAAATAATCAGAGATGTGCATGAAGATTTGTTAGAATGCTTAAAGAAACATTATTTATAAAAGTGGAAAAATTACAAATAATCAAATTATCTTGTAATTAGAGAGTGATTAGGTAAATTATAATACTGAGAATAAAAATCTTTCCCATATTCCTAGGGGAAACATTGATTGTTCTGTAACCATGGTAACAATTACCATGGTTAAAAAGTTTTAAACTTTTTATATCAGTCAGTGTTTCTGGCTTCACTGAACACATAATGGCAAGCCAACCAATCAGTAACAATCTGCCTGAAATTTACCCAATCAAGAATGCAAGAATGTCATCAGCCCAACAAGTATTTGTCTAAATACCAACCAATCAGCAACATTTCACTGGAGTAATCATATTTCTACAGTTGATATCAATCTACTTATGTCCCTATTATTCTGCCAGTCCCTGAATTCCATACGTCCCCAAGCTTCTTCTAAGGACCAAGGTGTTCTGCTCAGCAAGATTGTACTTGACCAGCACAAGACTGTACTTGACCAGCTCTTGACCCTTACTATTATAAGCAATAAATTTAGCTTTATATTTTGTGGTATTCTGTGTGTATGTCCTTTACCACAGTAAGCAATAAAATTCAGGTATGTGTATATCTGTCTATTCATATATACCTACACACATGTATATAAAAGCATATTGTGAAATGTTATGCATTAAAATTTTTGTTTTCAAAAGCCATATAAGAAAAAGCATTCAAAATATATTATGTGAGAAAGCTAAATTTAAAATTATATTCTGTTCTTTCAGAAAGAGAGACAGAAATATATTGTGTTAAAATGTCTAGGTGATGAATAATTTTATGAATAATTTTATCTTCTGCTTTTTTTGGTATATTTTCCAAAGAACTCTATAATAATCATTTATCATTTTTTATAATGAGAGAAAACTGATTCTTTAAAAAAACCTTAGTTTGGTATTAGAGCATTAAACTGGTTTATTTCTAATGGCATCTAGTTTAGAGCCTTCATAAGATTCTTTCATTGACACAGGCTGTGATATGACTGAATCTGAAGGCCTCTATCTAAAAATTATGTATTGTATACCTGTATACCAGACTCCAAATTAGACATTCATGAGACAGGAGATAGGGTGTGGCAAAGCTGGCTGGGAAAGGAGGCACAACCTATTACAAAATTCCAGGACACAAGCACAGAACAGCTCCTGAGGTCCTGAATGTAGACTTTCCATGAGAATCAGAGCAGGTTTTCAATAGACCTGACATCAGCCCGAGGAGTGGGTGATACAAAAAGACAGTCTATGTCGAGAACTGAAGACAGACTCACGGATTTCTGCCCTGCCCTACGGGATCTTCAACTACAGGGATTACTGTGGCCATCTGCCCTGCATTATGGGAATTTTATCTACGTAATTGCCAGTGTCTGTCCTACTTTATGCATGCTAGGATTATAGGTGTGAAGGCTTGGTATTGAATAAAGGTGTAGCGAGCTCAGATATTTGGCCTTCTGCTGCTTAAAGTGGCAAGAGTGATCCCAGACTCAGCCTTTCTCTCTCTTATTTTTTGCCTGTTATATTTCGCCTTGTGCCATCTGAACTCACAGGAGACTAGAATTTGCTGCACAGGTTCTGGTTATATCCCCTTCCCCTGCCTCCCACAAATCTACATTGACCTTTTGCCACTGGGTTCTCCCTTCCATGTTGGCCTCCCTCACACTGTAGGCTGCACTTCTTTTCCTATTTTACTCAGCTCAAACTTACTCTGCAGAGCCTGTTTCTTTTCCTACTTTTTCTTTTCTTTTCTTTTTTTTTTTTGAGACAGGATGTTGCTTTGTAGTTCAGGTTGACACTGAGCTCACTATGTAGCCCAGGCAAGCCATGAGCTCAGGAATCCTCCTGCTTCTGCCTCTGTAGTGCTGGCTGGGATTACAAGCATGAGCCACCACACCTGGCACTGTGGTATGTAGTATTGGTTGCTGGTAGGTGTGAGTCACCATGCCCGGTATTGTTGTATGAGGTTACCAGGGATTTTGCACGCTTGCTAGACAGGTTCTGGAACCATTGAGCTAAATCTCCGGCCTTCTTTTCCTACTTTTAATAAAACTTTGCTATCGTCTGCAGTTCTCTTGACCAATTCTGTGCTCAGGACAGAAAGAACTGAGAAACCATTTCCATGAGGAGATTCAAACTTTTCAAAGACTTGTTACACTCTGACAGATACTAAGAAAGTAGTTACACTGCAGTAATATAACACTTCTCTGAAAACTATGTGGAAATGGACATTATCATAAATTGTACTGAGCACGGAATATTATGGTCTTCTCTTCAAATATGTTCAACTACTTATCTGTGGGAACCACAATTTAGTAAAGGCAAGAAATGAAGTATAGTTGTTTGTTAGGCAGGATTGAAATAACGATGGACGAAATGTGCAACAATCAATCTGGGAACAGCCTGGGCTGGGTATTAGAGAGTGAAAAAATAAACTTTAATTTCTTTTGGCATCTCTTTAATTTGGAGGGAGGAAGCTTTACTTCCTTTTCTTAATAAAAATAGTGTCAGTGTCCTAATTGCATTTAATTAAGCCATATTTCTAGTGCTGAGCATGTGGAATGATGTGCAGGAACCTGCTGTTCTCCATTTCCTAATTCATGCAAGCAGCTCTTAAATGGGGAAGAAATGATGATTGACTATTGTGAAAGGCACAATAGTCAATCTTGTGTGAATAGGCAGTAGGAGGGGCATGTGTTTGAGTTTTAGAAAGGTTAGAAAGAGGATTTTCCCCATTTTCTTCCTGCTGACAACGCACCACTGGTAGTTTGACTTAATGCAGTTCTTAGATTTAATAAAATAGAAAAAGGCAGTGAGCCATTTCCCAAAATGACTTCAAAGAACCATTTGGCAAAAATAATTGAGGTTCAGAGATTACTGGTATAAGGAACTATGTATATTCCTACAGTCCCAGACCATGTCCAGTTGCTCTACATTTCATGCTGATTTTAGTTTGCTTTATTTTGTTTTTTGAGGAAATGCCATGCAAAGTTGTTGTTCAGTCTGGCCTTGAATTTAAGCAGTCTTCCTGCTTCAACCTCCCAAGAGTTGAGATTACAGGCCTGCACCTCAAACCCACATGCATCTCCTGCTGATTTTAGAATTTGCTGTTTGCTCCCTGGTGGCAGCAACATATCCTAATAGAGAATATTTTTCAAACCACAAGGTACTAAATAATTAGTCCAACATTCTTGTGGATAAGCAGAAAGTTGAGTCTATATACTCCTTTAACCATGACACTGGCTTTGTGGAATCTGCTCAAATTTACATAGTGGTTCCATAAACCTTTAACCCATCTAATTCTTAGTCAAATTCTAACAGTTGGAGAAGAAAATCTTGGCTTTACAGGTGAGAAATGTGAGGCTCAGAATCCTCGGGTGAGTTGGTACCACTGTGAGCCAATGGTAGGACTCAGGGCCAGGATTTACAGTTTCATGCTTGGGCTGGATCCAGTCTACCTGAGTTAAAATCTTAAAGAAACAGAAAGCATTCAGATCTGAGGTCTGAAGGGCTAAATTCAGAAGCTGCCTCTTGTTAGCAGTTGATACGAGGGCCCATCAGTTCCCCTCTCCACATTATACTTTCCCGCATGAAGCAGACAACACACATTATCCATCCAGGACCAAATCTATCCTTCAGTGCTCTGCTTTGTGATACTGCAGCTTACTGCAAGATGAACCTGTCAACTGGGCCATTTTGAGTAACTTTTACCACTGAACTAAGGAGGCTTGTTTTTTCTCTGGTTGCTTTGCCACCTTTGCTCTGCCATGAACTGATGCCCCTCTGCCGTGTGCCAGCCAATTATGGACTGAAACCTTTCCTAAAGAAACCTTTCCTCCTTTAACTTTGAGCGTCGGGTATTTTGTCTCAGCAATGAGAGAAAAAGACAACAGCTGACAGCTAGAAAGTCATACAGAGCCTTTTCTCTTCCTTTTTTATTTCTTCATCCATCAATACATAGCTTTTAAAAATTGGTTTTCAGCTGGGAGTGGTGGCTAAAGCCTGTATTCCCAGCACTCAGGAGGCAAAGGCAGGAGGTTTGCTGAGTTCGAGGCTTGCCTAGGCTACTATAGTGAGCTCAGGACCAGCCTGAACTGCAAAGTGATACCCTGTCTCAAAAAAAAAAAAAATTGGTTTTCATTGAGATTTAATTTTTAACTTTTTTTTTAGGGCAGCACAATCTTGTGGGGTTTGGTAGAGACTGATCTGACTTCCTGCTACAAAGATAGGCACAACTCTGGGCTAGATAGTAAGAACGTGTCTTCCCAGACTAGAGTACTTATCTCTCTGGCCACAGTGATGGATGCAGTTTGGCTGTACAGTCCAAGCTGGCTAAATAAAGTTCTTCTGAGAACTTTCTGCCACAGTGGTTCCTAGTCCTCCTCCCTCAGGGGCTTCTAATTAAATTAGATCATGTATTGGATTTCTGCGACCACCGTGCATGAAGTAAGGAAGAGAAATAGCTTGAAAGGTAAGGAAAGAAAAACAGCCTAATGACAATTTGAAGCCTTATATTAAAGCCTTAGGCCTTTTACTGTAATTGCTTGATAGCTGGGCTGGCGGCTTCAGGCTTGGGAAACTTCTCAGAGTCTCCCTAAGTGTGCTGTGCTGCCCCAAGGTCATATTATTTCTCTCTGGAGCCAAAATTCCAAAAGGGAAGAGAACTTATGAGGCATGACTGTGGAGGCCTTTTTGTTTTTAAAAGATTTCATTTAACATTGTAAAGATTTTTCTTCAAAGAAACTTTACTCATTAAAGAGAACTCTGAAGTGATTTAGTCTCCTATTGCTCCTGTAAAGAAATTACAGCAAACTTAGTGACGTGAAACAACTGAAATATATTACTGTGCAGTACTGAATCAGAGACAGAGAGGTGAAGGCCATGTTCCCCCCAGAGGCTCTAAAAGGTGGTGTACTTCCTGGCTGTGTCCAGCTGCTGAGAGTTGCCCACATTCCTTGGCTCATGGCCCCCTTGTAGTAGTAGCACCGTCTAACCTCTGCTTTCATGTCACCTCTTCTTTTTGGATTCCACCTTTCTTCTTCCTTCTTCTATGGTACTTTGTGACATGTGATCCACCTAGCTTATCTAGGATAATCTCTCCATTTCAATTTTCTTAATTAGTTACACCAACTAAAGTTCCTTCACCACATAAAAAAAAAGACTACTGGTCACAAAATATTGCAATAACAATAATGCAAAAAAATTGAAGTTGCCTATCTGAAGGACATATTTGTCTTCTAAACATAAAGCCTCATTCAAATAATTTGCCATTCTCCTTTATATCGGGTAAGGGAAAACACTGAAATTTCAAGCATACTTAATTTCTCTGAAGACTGTATAATACTTTCAACTCCTCTTATACTCATCTAAATTTATATTTTCAGAGAAAAGTAAAACACATGAGAACAAAAAAGAAACTCTGGGCCAGATATAAAACATAAGGCTTCAGATGTAGCTCAATGGCACTGCACCCGCCTGGCAAGTGCAAGGTCCTGAGTTCGATACCCAGTACCAAAACCAAAACAAAACATCATTACCAAAAAAGCAAAACAAACCAAAAACCCTACCATTTCTTTGAAAAAGGAGGGGGGAAAGCAAAAAAGTAGAAACATATCAAAAATATTTGCCGCTCTCATAAAGTAGAACCTGAGTGAAAGGAAGGTAAAGCTCTGCCTTGGAGGATGGTGAGGCCAGAGAAAGCTTCTTCCAGTCAACCACACTCCAAACAAAACAAAGAAAGTAAGTATCTCTTAGAGTAAATGGCAAAGGGAATTGATTTTTAAATTACTTTTAAATCATAAAATCCCACAATTGCAATAGCATTTTGGGTAGCCATCCGGCAGCATACCAGGAACTCTGTTGAAGAAAAAAATCCAGGAAGACACATAATGAGAAACATGACTAAATGCATGTCTCTGATGTATTGAAGCTGACTAGTCACCTTAGTAATTGAGTTTTTATCCTATAAAAGGATTATGATGGCTGAGCATTTCTTTAAAAACAATCTGCCCTGAAAATACAGTAGAAAACACAGCATTTTGTAAATTTGATGAAGTCATATCTATAAAGAGATGCTTTGCTGTGTGTAGATTTAAATATTTTCTGCAACTCTGAAGATTGGAAACTTTAAAAAATACTAACAAATCTATAAACAGGTTGTGTTTTTCTCGAGGCCAAGAGACTTGAATTCAATAAAGACTTCTGTTTTTATGTTAGTGTCCTTTCTTCATCAATAGAAATTGAATAAATTCTGGCCCACTTATTTGATAATCAGCCTGTAAAATTCCAATTGATGGAAATTTAACTCACCCAATGACAATTTGCCAAATAAATAATTCTAAAAATTTATCAAATTTACTGATGTATCAAGAACTTCTCCAAAAATGATGTTAAGAATATTTCTTTTCACATATTAAATTAGCATTAAAGTGGACTTCATATAAGTAAGAAGTGGTATCTGTCAAATGGTAACATTTTTTTCTCTAGCCAGGAAGAGTGTCTATATATGTGCACTACCTGTTTGCAGAGTGTGAAAGGGCAATTTTTCAACTTAGTTGAAATAATTGAACAAGATTAGCATAATGGGCTGTATAGTTACAAGTTCAGACTTGGATTTCCTTGGCCATAAACATAAAATTGTCAAAGAAAAAATTTCGAAGTGTTAAAAATTCTAAAAGTCTAAACCAGAAAAGTAAAAAAAAAAAAATGATCACATCATCTAACTAGATATATGAATAGCAAAAGTAATATATGTTGTTTTATTCCTTGAAAAATAGAAAATATCATAAGTAGTGCTAAAGTAGAAAATCAGAAAGTTACACATTAAAGAAAAATTTAGAAATCAGTGTAAACAAAAAATCCTCAGGGGACTGGTGAAGTATTAGTTTCAGTTTATTTTTAATTTATCTATCATCTATCTATCTATCTATCTATCTATCTATCATCTATCTATCTATCAATCTATCTATCTATCTACCTACCTATGAGACAGGGTCTCGCTTTGTAGTTCAGGCTGGCCCTGAGCTCTCTATGTAGCCCAGGCAAGCCTTGAACTCAGCCATCCTCCTGCCTCTGCCTCCTGAGTGTTAGGATTGCAGGTGTGAGCCACCAAGCCTGGCATTTGTGGTATGTGGTATTGATTGCTGGTGGGCGTGAGCCACCATGCCTAGTATTGTTGTATGTGGTTACCAGGGATTGAACCAAGGATCTTGTGCTTGCTAGGCAGGTGCTGGAACCACTGAGCTAAATCTCTGGCCCTTCAGTTGATTTTTGACATTGGCTATATTAAGCAGAAGACTAGCACACTGTCAACCACAGGTGTCAATCTTCCAACCCTTCCAGAAAATCAGAACCCATCAGTACAAACTTTGCAGGTGTCTTCCAAAGTCATTGCATCCAGTTTGAGAAGCTGCAAAACTAAGACGATAGAATCTACTACCTGCTGCTCATTTTTTGTTAGCCCCCTGGACTCACATGGTTGAATCTCGAAGACTTCTCAGTGCCTTAGGGAACCTCGATCAGGGCTGCCTGGGCCCCACAGGAAGGTTCCTGCCTGCTTCTCTCTGCCTGCCCCTCACTCACTCTTGTACTCAGCCTCCCTTGATGTCCTGAAGTTTACATCTGCTTTTTCGGGCTGTGTGATATTTCTTGATAGTCTTTCTTCATGAAAGACTCTTCTGTCACGTCCCATTAACTTTTGTTTATCTCTCTGCTCAATGTCATATTCTCATGGTGCCCTCCATCACCTGACATGACATGTCCTGCCAGCCATACTGGCACGCGCTACTTGAGAAGCTGAGGCAGGAGCAGGAGTGCTCAAGCCCAGGGGTTGTGGACCTGCCTGAACAACACAGAAAGACTCTTCCCTTTAAAAAAATTCATTACTGGAATATACTGGGTTTATTTACCTTTTTGTTTTGTTTTGCTTTTTGAGACAGGGTATCCCTCTATTGTTCAGGCTGGCCTTGAACTCACTGTGTAATCTAGGCTGGGCTCACACCCATGACAATCTTCCCAGTTCCCAAGTGCTGAGATTATAGTCAGGTGCCACCATGCCCAGCTCAGTTTGCTTTTGCTTGCTCTTATCTATCTTTCTCAGTAGCATGTCAACTCTATGAACGCTGAAGTTAAATTTTAAACTTACTGCTTTTTCTTGAAGCACAACAGATACTGTGTAAATATTTGTCAAATGAATCAAAGGATAAATTTACCTTTGAGAATAGAATGCTCTTTAATTTTACAAAGATCACTTGACTAGGTCTTTTAATAATGGCCAAGGACTGCTTTTAGAACTGAGTCTTATGAGATAATGAACCTTCTGCTAGTTGTTCTTATCCCATGTTCAAAGGGACAGAAGACTCCTTTCCCACTTGAAAAGTATTTCTCCACCTGGAGGAAAAGTACTGGACCCCAGATTGCACTGACTGCCAGGTTCTGCAGGATCTGTACCAGGCTGTCGATACCATTAGCATGAGAATGACTCATCTTGTACAAGTGGACACTGGAGACAAGGCTGTGAGAGTGGAGAATTGTGGATCAGCACGAATCAACCAGCCACCTTGGGAATCACATCCGCTTGTATGTGTCAACATCTCTTTGGGAGGCTGGATCCTAGTGATACTTTACAGACAGCAGCATTAATCCTGAGAGTCACCTCAGAGGGAGACAGGAAAAGCGTCCCATTACTTTTGTAACCTGTGCCCTGGGAAACCTTTCTGACTATTTTCCTTTGCCTCTGAACTTTCATCATTGAAGAAAAGCTAATTAGAAGCCAAAAAGAGGTTAAAGTTCCTTCAAAGACAGAATTTCAAACAGAGAATGAGGGGAAAGTTTTACAAGCATGGCAATCAGAAGTGGCTTTGATAGCCATTAAGGTGACCTCAAGATCACCTTCACCATGTAACCCTCAGTCTATTTTTACTCAATCAACTGAAAAAGGAAAAAAATAAATCTTGACACTGTGTAGTCTACCCCCAGGTAAATAAGCAAGGAACCTGCTCTCTTTCCAAGGCTTCTGTGGGCCTAATGATCCTGAAAAAGTGAATTTAGAATTCAAAATATGTATTTGTATATAATGGTTGCAAATTTTACTCTGACGTCCTAGCTAGTTTAAATGAAAAATCAACAAAAATGCATGTGGAATGCTGATTATAAAATGTCATACCTATTATCATCATCTATTCAAATATTTATTTTTTCTGGAGACTCCATACCCATGAGGATTGGTAATGAGATACTGAGCCTTTTCCATTAGTATTCTGCCTCAG
>PVIC010056141.1:0-11027 GCA_004025085.1 Thryonomys swinderianus
CTATAGAAATTTCCCACTCTATAAAAGCTGTCATACTTTCTAGAGCTCATTTGCATCTACAGGTGTTCATACCAAAGAGAAAATCTGGAAATTGTCTATCTGTGATCTATTGATTTCACTTATTAGTATATCCTCCAGGTGTCTCCATTTGCACCTAAATGGATCAATCTTGTCATTCTTTATAGCAGAGTAATACTCCATTTTATAAAAAAACCACATCTTCTTTATCCACTCTCCAGTTGATGGACATTTGGGTTGTTTCCAAGATTGAGCTATCATGAACTGAGCTGCTATGAACAAGGGTGTACATCTGTCTTTCCAATGTGATTTTTAAAATTCTTTTGGGTATATTCCTAGCAGGGGGATAGCAGGGTCAAATGGGACCCGTAGTCCTAGTTTTCTGAGAAATCTCCACACGGATCTCCACAATGGTTGCACAAGTCTGCAATCCCACCAACAGTGGAGAAGGGTTCCTTTTTCCCCACAGCCTCGCCAGCATTTATTGTTGGGTGATTTTGTGATTGCGGCTATTCTTTGTGGAGTGAGATGAAATCTCAAAGTTGCTTTCATTTGCATCTCTCGAATGACCAGTGATGTTGAACATTTCTTCATATGTTTCTTAGCTGCTTTGACTTCTGCCTCTGAGAAGTGTCTGTTCGTTTCAGACGCCCATTTTTGAATTGGGTCTTTAAACTTAGGGAGGCTGATCTGTTTGAGTTCTTTATATATTGTCGATAATAGCCCTTTGTCTGATACACAGCTAGTAAAGATTTTTTCCCATGTTGTTGGTGGTCTTCTAGCAGTGCCAGCGACTTCTGTGGCTGTGCAGAAGCTTTTCAATAGAATGAGATCCCATTTGTTGATTCTTTCTGCTAGTTCTTGTGCTATAGAGGTTTTATTCATAAAGTCTCTGCCTAAGCCAATGTCTCCAAGAGTTTTACCTAGCCTGTTTTCCAACAGGCTTATTGTTACTGTTTTAATGTTTAAGTCTCGTATCCACTGTGAGTTTAGTTTTGTGCATGGTGAAAGAGATAGGTCTAGCTTACATCTCCTTTTAAAACACGTACATTTAAGTTTCTTATTTATCACCCAGTGGAGGACAATTTACTATAATTATTTCTTTACAGGGATGAACACATTTTAGCTAGGATATTTGTCAATAACATTATTGTAATGTCTTTTCTAAATGGAGGAATGTTATTACAAGACGAAAGACACTTTAACATCTTCTTCCTATTCAGGAACAAAGCTTTTTTCTTTTTTTTGAGACAGGGTCTTGCTTTATAGTTCAGGCTGGCCCTGAGTTCCTGCCTCTGCCTCCCAAGTGCTGGGATTACAAGTGTGAGCCACCAAACCTGGCATTATGGTATTTGGTACTGATTGTTGGTGGGTGTGAGTTACCACGCCCAGTATTGTTGTATGTGGTTACGAGGGACTTTGTGCTTACTAGGCAGGTATTGGAACCTGCAAGCTACATCTCTGGCCCCAGGAACAAAGCTTTTGTAGGCCATAAAAATAATTTGTCTTCAAGGTTCCTGCTTATCTTTACAACTAAAACAATGGTAACTATAATAAAGTACTTAATTTTTAAGATGTCAACTTGCCAGTGTAGTATGGGTGCTGAATATTTACCTATTAATATGAATGTTAGAATTTAAAGATTCTGGTCCATTTTGGTAAGTCCAATGAGCTTCTTTATCCTTTAAGTTATAGGACTCATGTTATTGATAAATCTAAGATTTTTAGAAAATATGTTTATTTGGGAAGTGTTTATGGTTCTCACTACCTTGTTATTAAATTACCTTATTGCCTTATTGGTTTTTTTTTTTTTTTTTTGAAACAGGGTCTCGCTTTGTAGTTCAGGCTGGCCCTGAGCTCACTATGGTGCCCAGGCAAGCCTCTAAGTCAGCAATCCTCCTGTCCCTGCCTCCCGAGTGCTGGGATTACAGGCGTGAGCCACCACACCCAGCACTGTGGTATGTGGCATTGATTGCTGGTGGGTGTGAGTCTCCACACCCAGCGTTGTATGTGGTTACCAGGGATTGAACTCAGGGCCTTGTGCTTGCAAGGCAGGCGCCGGAGCCACTGAGCTAACCCTCCGGTCCTTATTGCCTTATTGTTAAATATTTTTATCAGTGAGTTCAATGACAGCTGTAGAAGTGTTACCAAGTTTACTGAACGTGGGTGCTCAATAAAAGATTAACTTAATATTAAAAAGACAACATGAAAATCATCAGAAGCGTCTTAAAGAGACAGAAGTTTTACATTTATATTTGGTTTATGTATTTATACATCAGTATTTTGTTAAAAAACACAATGTTCATTTATTAGCTAGCCATGTTCCAAAAGCTGCTGAAATCTCAAGAATGTTTCTACCTCAAAGCATCTATAATAGTATGGTTTATATTAAGCCAACTTTCTTTCTATGAAGAAATAAATTCTCATAACCAAATAATAAGAATATCAGTGGCAACTACATACAGAAGCTGACCTTTATGCCATTTCGAGTACTTTGTGTCCTGCCAGGACAGTAATTTCCTAGCCATTAGAATCCATCTTCTACTTATTTCATAAACAATTTGCCTCTTTTTGACCCTATGAATTGGACATGTCATTTGCTCTGTTATGAGGAGCAGTTGTGACCCCAGTTACACTGATAAGTGAGGAAGTATGTTTTATGCCTGCCCAGGAGTTTTAAAAATTACTGAGTAAAGCCAGAGGGATTTTTTTTTTTTTTGGAGACAGGGTCTCGCTTTGTAGTTCAGGCTAGCCCTGAGCTCACTATGGAGCCTAGGCAAGTCTCGAGCTCAGCAATCCTCCTGCCTCTGCCTTCCGAGTGCTGGGCTTACAGGTGTGAGCCATCACGCCCAGCACTGTGGTATGTGGTATTGATTGCTGGTGGGCGTGAGTCATGATGCCCAGCCCAGCATTGTACGTGGTTACCAGGGATCGAATTCAGGACCTTGCGCTTGCGAGGCAGGTGCCAGAACCACTGAGCTAAATCTCCGGCCCCTAGCCAGAGGGATTTTAATAAAATATTTGGGTCAATTCATGTGAAGTATTAGGTTTGCCACCCATGTGCATATTTGCACATGAACTCTTAGTTCCTCTTTACAGGCAGAAAATTAAAGAAAGAAATGGAGCTATTAAAACCACAAGTAGCTGGGCATGGTGGCTCATGCCTGTAATGCCAACACTCAGGAGGCAGAGACAGGAGGATTGCTGAGTTCAAGGCTTGCCTGGGCTACATAGTGAGCTCAGGTCCAGCCTGAACTACAAAGCAAGACCGTGTCGCAAAAAAAAAAAAAAAAAAACAGTGCTGGGCGTGGTGGCTCACGTCTGTAATCCCAGCACTCGGGAGGCAGAGGCAGGAGGATTGCTGAGTTCGAGGCTTGCCTGGGCTACATAGTGAGCTCAGAGCCAGCCTGAACTACAAAGCGAGACCCTGTCTCAAAAAAAAAAAAAAAAAAAAAACACAAGTACATCTTCAAATATTTTAATCTAGGCCAGGGATTTAGCTCAAGTGGTACTGCACCTACTTTGGAAGCACAAAGGCCAGAGTTCAATCCCCAGTACTGCAAAAATAATAATAATAATAATATTTTAATCTAATTTCTTAACCTATATTGGGTCCTAAATCTCCTTGCACCTATGAAGAGAGTACCAAGCTCTTCCCCTAAATCCACATACAATAGAGACAACATTTCGTAGTCCTCTAGCAGAGGCTTCCCAGACTCACAGAAGGCCGTCCATGGTCTTGTGAAAGCCCTTGGGTGCAAGAACTCATGTGATGAGCCAGTAGCCTTCATATACTGATCATTAGGATATAGTGAATAGATTTTCTCACTTGTTTTTCTAGTAACCACAGCTGCTAAAGGGCAAAGAAACCTCATCAGCCAACTTCCTACTCAGAGGCTACAATGAAAAAAAAATCTAACTGATGACATGGATCATACTTCCAACTGATTACCTCAGAAGAAATCTGTTTCCTTTTAGGGCTTCTGGCAGCTCAGTGGCTTAGACACTAACTTGTAAGGATCACTGTCTGTGACAACATTCATCATTGTCCAATTTAGCCATCCTAACATTAGCTAAAGTTTTTACTAACATTACTGTCTCCCTTTGCTAAAATTACATTCTTAGTTACATTTTGGTTGGAGAAATTGTTAAAATTGTTTCCACCCACTGTCTTTTTCTGGATTTTAGTTTATGTACTAAAATGTATCATCAATGTATTATCACCCAGGTATTGTGTGGTTTTGTAATAGCACATGTACAGGTCACTGTCCTTCAGTGAGTAAACTCCATGGTGTTAGAAGAATATATCAATTGCTTTTCTTTTTGGTACCTGGGGATGGAACTTGGGACCTTGCATTTGCAAGGCAGGAGCCAGAATCATGGAACTAAATCCCCAAAAAATGTATCAATTTCTGACTATGGTTAATCACTGCTAACCTTTCCTCTCAGTATGCCTCTAGAAAGTGATATGAATTTCTCAAATGATATTTTCCAAAATTAGTCATTGCTTAAATAAATTATTTTAAAAATAGCTTAATTAAATAGATTAAGGATTTCAACTGTATTTCAAGACCCTGATAATTCTGGTTTTTGAAAGATTATTTTTAATTTTTTCATGATGTTTGATGGAAAGATTGCTTTTGCATGAACAAATCTTAAGCAGTCTCTTTTTAATTTTTTTTATTTTTTATTATTTTTGAGACAGGGTCTCTATAGTTCAGATTGGCCCTTAGCTCACTAGGTAGCCCAGGCAATGCTCAAACTCAACAATCCTCCTGCCTCTGCTTCCCAAGTGCTGAGATTACAGGCATGAGCCACCACACCCAGCACTGTAATGTATGGTACTGATTACTGGTGAGCATGAGTCATCACAGCCAGTATTGTATGTGGTTACCAGGGATAAACTCAGGACCTTGTGCTTTCTGGGCAGGCACCACAACTACTGAGCTAAATCACCGGCCCTCTTTTCTATTTTTTTTTTTTATGGTAGATAAGTAGAGATGCAAGTCACTAAAGAAACAAATTACTGTTTTGTTTTGTTTTGTGTTTTTTGAGTCAGGGTCTTGATTTGTAGCTCAGACTGGCCCTGAACTCATTGTGTAGCCCAAGCTACCCTTGAACTCATGAAATCCTCCTGCTTCTGCCTGCCCAAGTGTTGGGATTATAGGGGTAAGCCACCATGCCTGGCAAAATAAATTCTCTAAAATATAAAATGAAACAAAAGATTCTGAAATTAAACTGTTGTATGTGACAATGGCTTATTGTATACTTCTATGTATAACCATACTTGTCTCTGTCTTATTTCCTCCTCTTTTTTAATATATGTGCTGCCGAAGTGAGCACATTCCTCCTCTTTTTTTAAAAAAAAAAGTGTATTGAACAAGAGAGGCAGTTGGAGTAAAGCAATAACTTAAAAACAAACAAAAGTAAGTGAGAGACTATTTAATTCATGGTAAGATATTTATCATATTTCTGTGATTAACTCCCTGGTGGCTAGCACTGTGTCCTCTCTGGAGAGACTTACTAGCCAAGAAAAAAATTTTGAGCCCATACGTTATCCCCAGACAAAAACAAGGATAACTCTACAGTGACCCCCATGTGAATCTTCTGATAGTGTTTTTAGTGACTGATTCTTAAATATAAGTCAACTGCAGATGGCCATCAGGCATTGTGAAAACCTCTCACTTGAAACAAATTAAAACAAAGAGGGACCCCAAGGAAAAGACACAGAGCAAACAGAAATAATGTCATGAACTGAAGAAAGCATGACAGAACAAAACTTATCATTAGTAATAGAAACTTCTAATAATTGAAAGTTCTTTTACAAAGCAGTAAAAGAAAATATTGTACCCATAAAACAAGAATCAGAAAAAATAAAAACCAACAACCAGTGACAAGCTTTAGACATTAAAATAATAATGCCAGAAACTCAATAAGGAAAGAAAGGGAAAAAAAAAAAGGGTAAAGAAAGAGTTGGAAATTTTGAGAAAAATCAAATGGTGCATTTAGGAGCTTTTTTCTTTAGGGAAGTTGCAGAAAACAGACAAAAGAAAAAAAAACAATGTAAGAAACATTCTTTTGTTTTAAAATATCTGCAAAACACCTAGTATAATGAGTAAAAAAATTAAATATAGCCAGGCGTGGTGGCTCACACCTGTAATCCCAGCACTCAGGAGGCAGAGACAGGAGGATTGCTGAGTTTGAGGCTTGCCTGGGCTACATAGTGAGCTCAGAGCCAGCCTGAACTATAAAGCGAGACCCTGTCTCAAAAAAAAAAAATTAAACATACACTAAAGCCTTATCCTCCAGAAGTTTTCTTTTGAGTTTTTTTGTGGGTTCTCTTTTAAATTCTGTGCTTAATGTTTTTCTCTTGTTGTTGTTGTTTTAAATCTTTTTCTTTCATCTTTTCTTACCTTCTTAAACTACCTCCATTTACCATGATCTCCATATGTCAGTGGTTGCTAGATGTCCAGTCTGTTTGTTGCTTTCTCTTGGATACCAGACTTGTATCCTGAAACCCTCTACCCTCATGCTCACCATTTCTTAAATGTCTAAAAATGAACTTACTTCCTTATCTCCTCTAGTGAACCACTTATCTGCCTGTATGCCCTGTTGCAGTAAGTAAAGTTCCCATCCCTACCCTGTTACAAGTCTGGAAATCTAGGACTTGGGAACAAAAGATTACAGTCATTATGGGGTCTAACACCTTCTTCAGTTCTTCCATCCAATAAGCATGTCTTTTCAGATCTTCTTGGTGTTGTAAGTCCCATGTGTCCTGAGTTCCCAAGCAGTTCTTCTATTCTCCATGTTTAATATGATGGGGCAGCCAAGAGTCATTGAACATTTGAGAATGAAAAAGATGGACAAAATTAAACATACAAAAATTGATCCTGAAGATAGCCTATTAAAAATTCTAGTTGAGATTTAAATTTGAGATTGTACCATGAAAATAAGTAAAATCAGGATACAGTATGATGAAAAAGGAGAATGAAACAAAAAAGAGATTTTTATATGTTAAATATATGACCACCAAACTAAAATAATTCTGGAAAGCTCCAGGAGTTTAGAGGGCAAAAGATAAAAAGAAGAAATATATTGGGGCCGGAGGATTAGCTCAGTGGTTCTGGCGCCTGCCTCGCAAGCGCAAGGTCCTGAATTTGATCCCTGGTGACCACATAGAATGCTGGGCATGGAGACGCGCCCACCAACAATCAACATTGCATACCACAATGCCGGACGTGGTGGCTCACGCCTGTAATCCCAGTACTCGGGAGGCAGAGATAAGAGGATTGCTGAGTTCGCGGCGGCTTGCCAGGGCACCATAGTGAGCTCAGGGCCAGCCTGAACTACAAAGCGAGACCCTGTCTCAAAAAGCAAAAAAAAAAAAGAAGGAATATATAAAAGATAATAAAAAAAATTTAGGTTCAACACTGTGCTAACAGGAAACCCTCCAAGAAAAGAAAATGAAAAAAACTATCAAAATTTACAGGTGCTAAAGATAACCAGTATTATATTCAAAATTTAAAAAGTATCCTGGTACTGAGCAAAATTGTTAAGGCATACAGATAAAGATGAAATATATGGAATGATCAAAATATATGGTGAACATTTAAATTTTTAAAATATATTACAGTAAAAAACATATTGCTATTAAGCCCCCTGAAAATACTCGGACTTGTTTTAATATATGTATCCCATCATTCTTATCACTTTCTGAAGCAGTTCTGGAAGTACTCTTTCGTATGTTTATAAGGTGTGATTAAAAAAATCCAGTGAAGGCCGGAGGGTTAGCTCAGTGGTTCCGGCGCCTGCCTCACAAGCACAAGGTCCTGAGTTCGATCCCCAGTAACCACATACAGTGCTGGGCGTGAAGACTCACGCCCACTAGCAATCAATACCACATACCACAGTGCCGGACATGGTGGCTCACACCTGTAATACCAGCACTCGGGAGGCAGAGGCAGGAGGATTGCTGAGTTTGAGGCTTGCCTGGGCTACATAGTGAGCTCAGAGCCAGCCTGAACTACAAAGCGAGACCCTGTCTCAAAAAAAAAAATATCCAATGAGTGCTATTGCCTAGTACCATCCAAAAGAACAACAGGATCATAAAACTATGACAGTAAGTCCTCTTCTACCTTACTTACTGCACCTGATACTGTGCAGTTTCTCTTTGGGCTCCAAAGTCAAAATGATCGTGAAAGACAAACATTTTGAATTGATTTAGAACATTGAGGGAACCATGATAGTGCAACTAAAGACATTTCACAAACATAGCTTTTTATAATATTTGAAAATGTATAAGTAACAGTGAAGATAAATGTTCTTTGCTAATGGGATGAGAGAGAATTTTACAGTATGATAATATAGGTTTTGATTTTACCATTATGGAAAGAGCTGAAATCTTTTTCACTCCTTTCTGTTTCCTTTTTCTGTTTTTGGACATTTTTATTGTGGTAATGTAAAATTTGGCATTTTTCAATTTGCAATTCAGTGACATTAATTACTTTCACGATATGCAACCTCCACCAATATTTTCAAAACTGTTTCATTGCCCCAAACAGAGACTCTGCAATCATTTAACAGTAACTGCTCATTTCCTCTTTCCTTAGCCCCTGGTAAATCTTTCTTGTTCTTTGAGTTTGCTGAATCTTTACTGTTTAGTTCTACTAAGAAGTACAGATAAGATTCATTATATAAAATATCATTTTATAGTTATATAGTGTTTTGTTACCTTATCAACAGTGACTTGGTGTCTTACAACATACATTATTTTCTCAGTGGCTACAGGTTCCACCAGGGTACAATAGGGATGACATCTGTACTCCATGATGACTGGGGCCTTTGGGTCACATGTCTGGCAATTGATGCTGGCTACACCTGTGGGCCTTTTTCATACCAGAAGCTTAAACACCCATGCATGGTTTCTCTGTGGCCTGACTTTCCCCACACCTAGTGTCCGGTCCATAAGCCAGTGTCCCAGTAGAGAAAGAAAGGGAGTATAAGTAAGGAGCCAACCAAATGGAAGCTATGCCACCTTCAGTGAACAGGCCTCAAGTTATATAGAATCACTTTAACTACAAATTGAATGGTGAGACTGTTACTGAGGTTGAAGCAAAAGGAACAGAGCATGTCCAGCATATGGCAGGACGTATAAATTTAACTCTAAATTACTAGCTACTCAATCACAGTGATAGATATCCCATTTTCACTAATTAGGAAATTGAGATTTCCACAGCGGGAAGAAAATGAAACATATTTTAAGTATTCTTAGCCAAAGGGAATTATATTATTTCTTTTTTTTTTTTTTTTTGAGACGGTCTCACTTTGTAGTTCAGGCTGACTCTGAGTCCAGGCAAGCCTTGAACTCAGCAATCCTCCTGCCTCTGCCTTCTGAGTGCTGGGATTACAGATGTGAGTCATCATGCCCAGCACTGTGGTGTGTGGTACTGATGACTGGTGGGCACGAGTCATCGTGGCTGGTATTGTTGTATGTGGTTACTGGGGATCGAACCAGGGACCTTGCACTTGCTAGGCAGGTGCCAGAATCACTGAGCTAAATCTCCGACCCGGGAATTACATTTCTTAAAAGAAAAAATAATTATTAAGTTGTATCTAATTTTTTAACTTGTATCTATTAAAAAGGCTGTTCTAATTAATAGTTTCAAAGATGTTTTAAATTATTATAATTCCTGATGCTTCCTGGTCAAGGTTAACATTTAATATAATTAACATTGTGAATACGATGTTTATTTTTCTTCAGCTTTTTTTTTTTTTTTTTGAGACAGGGTCTCGCTTTGTAGTTCAGGCTGGCTCTGAGCTCACTATGGAGCCCAGGCAAGCCGCCGCGAACTCAGCAATCCTGTCTGTGCCTCCGGAGTGCTGGGATTACAGGCGTGAGCCACCACGCCCAGCACTGTGGTATGTGGTATTGATTGCTGGTGGGCGAGAGTCACCATGCCCAGCATTGTATGTGGTTACCGGGGATTGAACTCAGGACTTTGTGCTTGCGAGGCAGGCACCGGAACCACTGAGCTAACCCTCCGGCCCAATTTGTCTTCAGCTTTTTTGTTGATACGTTTCAGATATACATAATGATACATTTTAGATATACACTCGCGATAAGGAATTTGTATCTATGCATGATATATCTTGCTTCAGTTTTTTAATCATTCCCCTTACTCCTTTCAACCCCTGTTCCTCTTCTTTACAAAAGCTGTATTTCCGTTGCTTTTCTTGTCCCTTCTTTCCTCTCTCCTCCCTCCCCTACTCCCCTTATCTCAACATTTTCTTCCCATTTGCCAATATCTCTTATACATTTTGGTCCTTATTTACACTTTTGGTTTCTCATACTAAAGAAATAATGTGATATTTAAATATGTGTGTCCAGTTTATTTCACATGAGAAAATGATCTCAAGGTGCAACCATTTAGCTGGAAATGTCTCAAGCTTATTCTTCTTTATGGTAGAGCAATACTCCATTATATGATAAAGCCACATCTTCTTTATCCATTTATTGTTTGATGGGCATTTGGGCTGCTTCCAAGATTTAGCTATTACAAACTGCATCACTATACATATGTGTGTGCATCTATCACTGTGGCCTGATGTTTTTAATTCTTTCAGGGATCTACCAAGTAGGGCAATACTTAGATTGAATAGAACCTCTAGTTTTAGTTTTCTGAGGAGTCTCCACACTGATTTCTACAGTGGTTGCACAAATCTGCATTCCCACTAACAGTGGAAAAGGGTTCCTTTTTCCCTATAGCCTTGCCATCACTTGTTATTGGCTGATTTCTTGATAATCGCCATTCTTTCTGGAGTGAGATGGAATCTCAGTGTTGTTTTAATTTATATCACTTGAATAAACAGTGATGTTGAACATTTTTTCATATATTATTTACTGTTTCTACTGCTTTAAGAAAGTCTGTTCATTTCAGATGAACATCTTGGGAATGGAACTTTAAATTTGGACATCTCTTTTTTTTTTAATTCTTCTTTCTGTTTTTTTT
>PVIC010056142.1:0-11027 GCA_004025085.1 Thryonomys swinderianus
AAAAAAAAAAAGAGGATCAGACAGACTCCCTAAGAAGACCTGAGGGCCAGTTTTCTAGTGGATTCAGGTCAGTTCCATCATTTTTTCAGCCCTGGTTCTGTAGATCAAGTTGAATACTCAGGATTTGGCAACTGAGTTCCCATGGGGAGACTGCTGCTGGTATCCAAGATCATTGCAGGTTTAGGACAGTGTAGGTTCTGGGCACAGCTAGGTATCCCTGTATATCTCTTGTCCTGGTGTCTTCAGTCTTGAAGGGTTAATGAGGTAGGCTAGATAATTTTAGGACTCATAAACTTTGTGTGACAACTCTTAGCCAGGCACTCTCTAAATGACTAACAAGCAGAGCAGAGAAGGATATGATCCAGACTTTTACAAAATGAAGGTCAGGCTTTGTTCCACTTTTAGTTACTTATTCCAATTTATCTGTAAATTTAAATGAAGAGTTACAATTTTTAGCAAAAACCACTTTTTAAGTGTCAGATTGCCTCAGAAATTAGAAATCATGCTTTTCATGAGTGAAAGTTAAGGGCCTAGGAGTTTATTTTTCATTCCTACAGTGTCTCTATGTTAAAAGGAAAAGGAAGGTAGTTTGGAAAAGGTTTCATTTTGAAAAGCCATGACCACATGCAAATGGACAGCTGGAAATGTAAAGCACTTGGAAATGTAAATGTGAAGCTCAAGAGCCAAAACAAAAACTAAACAAAAAACTCTGCAAAAAAATACAAAAGAGAAACAATGGGGAAAATGTCTGAACAGTGAGCACTACTGTGCTAGCTCTTCCAGGATAGACCATCTAATACCTGGAAATCATGAAACTGAAGTATCCCAGGATGGAGGAGAGGAAGAAGATACAATCCATTGCTGCAAAGGAATTGGATTAATCTCAAAGAACAAAGTCACTTGACCCAGCAAATTGATTGTATACCCACTCCAGTAGGAATCTGTGATCTGAGAAGACCACTCAGCTTCTCACTCAGAAATAAGAGTCCCATACCTGAAATGTGAGAGGCCTGTGCAACTGAAGGCATTAGTGAGAATTCCAGACAATATCCCCCTGCATGTCTACTCTGGAGACAAAGAAAATTGAACTGAAATTGCTCAAGGGTAATTACAGACTCAAGGCCCCAAACCATCTCTATCTGGAGGATGACCCAGGAGGTAGACATTCCCTAAGAACTCTAAATATTAGCAAGAAAGATACTTGCAATAAATTTTTCAGGGAGTAATCCAGGAATTAAACCAAAAACATCACCGACAACAAGAAAATAGAAATGAGAAGAAACGTAAATAAGACATAAACCCAGCATTCCATATCACCAAAGGGGATTTTAGGGAGGAATGAGATGGAACAAATGGAAACTCAACCACCTGGACCCCCTGAAGTGGCAACAAAAGAGGATATGGAAAAGATGAAATCAGGAATGATATCTCAGATAACAACAGTGAAAGATAAGATTAATCACTTTAAAGAAGAACTCGGGAATATGATGGAATCCTAGTATACGAAAGCAATGGATTCTGTTAAGTGATTCAGATAGATTTCCAGGAGACTAAAAACTCCATTGAAATCTTACACACCAGAATGTTCCAATGAAAAGAACAAAGATTAACTGGAGTTAATGAAGAAACAGGAGATAATGCAAACAACATTAAAAAACTGTTTACAGAAGTGATGGCAGAAAACTTCCCAAGCAGAGAAAAGAACTTGACATACAGACAAGTGAGACATACAGAACTCTAACTAGCTACAATTAAAAAAAAAAACATCTGCACCTAGGCATAAAATAGTCAAGATTTCTTAAACCCATCTGAAAGCAGTTAGAGAAAAGAAACAAATCACATCCAAAGGAAAGCATATCAGAATTACAGTAGACTTTCCAACACAAACTCTCAAGTCAAGCAGAGCCTGCACTGAAGTATTTCAAGCCCCAAAAGAAAACAACTTCCAACCTAAACTGATGTATCCTACAAAACCATCGTTCCAAATCGACAGGGAAATAAAATACTTCCAAGACAGAGAACACCTGAGAAACTTCATGAATCCCAAACCGGTAGTCCAAAAAATTCTAAACAGTACCCTAGAAAAACCCAGTGAGGGTCACAGCTCCATGAGGCCCAACAGAGTGAAGCCATTAGGCTAGGCAAGAAGTTAAATAGGAAAATGGGGGGGGGACAACAGGAAAATATCATGACAAGGATAAGTGAACATATACAAGTTATATCTATCAATGTTAGTGGCCTCAATCCACCAACGAAAAGAAATAGCCTGGTGGAATGGATTAAGAAGCAAAAATCCAACAACAAGCTGTATTCGAGAAACGCACTTAATTAAAAAAGAAATTCTCAGACTGAAAGTAAAATAATGAAAAAAATTCTCCTTGTGACAGGAGCCCATGCCCCTCCCCCCAAAAAAAAAAGTGGAAGTGGCTATCTCATTTGCAGACAAACTAGATTTCAAACCAAAATTTAGTAAAAAAGACAAAGGTCACTACATCCTTGTAAAGGGAATAGCCCAAGAGTAGGATGACAATCAGAAATTTGTACACACCAAATGCTAGTGCACGGAGTTATAAAAAACAAGTATTAATGGACATGAAAAACCAAATAAGCACTAATACAGTACCAGTGGGTGAACTCAATATCCCTCTGTCACCAACAAACAGATCAACTAGATAAAGAATCAATAATGAAATACTACAATTGAACCAAACTTTTGAACAAATGGATTTAGATATCTACAGAGTTCTCCACCCCACAAAATCGGAATATATGTTTTTCTCAGCTGTGGGTCATTCTCCAAAATAGACCAGATACTAATTCATAGAATATGTTTAAGAAAATGGAAAGGAATTAAAGTTATCCACTATACATTGTTAGACCATAGTCTAAGAAATTGAAGATCAATAGCAAAAGAAGCCACGGGAACTTCACAAACACATGGAAATTGAGTAATACCCTCCTGAACAACTAATGGGTCACAGAATAAGTTAAAAGATAAATTAGACAGTTCTTGCAATTAAATGATAATGCCAATACAATGTACAGAATTTTATGGGACACAATGAAAGCAGTTATATGAGGGAAACTTATAGCAGTGAATGCTCATACTAGGAAAATAGAGCAAGCTCAAATAAACAACTTAATGCTGCACTTCAAGCTTCTAGAAAAAGGAGAGCAAGACAAACGCAAAGTTCATACAAGGCAGGACATTATAAGGGAGGGAGGAGAAATCAACACAATGTAAACTAAGAGAATGCTACCAAAAAATAATGAATCAAAAAGTTGGCTCTTTAAAAGAATAAGCAAAATCTGGGCTCAGTGGTTCTGGCACCTGCCTCGAAAGCACAGTGTGCTGGGTTTGATCCCCAGTAACCACATACAATGCTGGGCGTGGTGACTCACACCCATGAGCAATCAATACCACATACCACAGTGCCGGGTGTGGTGGCTCACACCTGTCATCCCAGCACTCGGGAGGCAGAGACAGGCGGATCGCTGAGTTCGAGGCTTGCCTGGGCTACATAGAGAGCTCAGGGCCAGCCTGAACTACAAAGCGAGACCCTGTCTCAAAAAAAAAAAAAAAAAAAGAATAAGCAAAATCAACAAACCCTTAGCCAACCTTATGGGAAAAAGGGGGAAAGAAAATGCTCAAATCTTTGTAATTAAGAAGGAAAAGGGTGAAATCACAACAGATGAGAAGAAATTCTGGGGATAATCAATACCTCTTTTGATAACCTGTACTCCATTAAGATGGAAAACAGAAGAAATGGAGAGATTCCTAGACACATATGAATTACCAAAGTTGAACAAAATACAAAATTTCTAAAGAACCCCAATATCAATCAATGAAATTAAAAACTTAGCAACAAAGAAAAGCCCTACTCCTGATGTCTTCACTGCTGAATTCTATAAGAAATTTAGAGAAGAGCTAATGCCACTACTTCTCAAACTCTTAAATTAAATTGAAAGTGAAGCAATACTCCCAAACTCCTTCTTGAAAGCAAACATTACATTGAACCCAAAAGCAAAGAAAGACCAGCCAAAAAAGAGATCTACAGGCCAAAATAACACACATGCCAAAATCCTTAATAAGATACTGTCAAAAAGAATATAGAGGATCTGCCATAAAGAATGACAAGATAGATCCATTTAGGTGCAAATGGAGACACCTGGAGGATATACTAATAAGTGAAATCAATAGATCACAGATAGGCAAATTCCGGATCTTCTCTTTGACATGAACACCTGTAGATGCAAATGAGCTCTAGAAAGTATGATGGCTTTTATAGAGTGGGAAGTTTCCATAGGAAATTTGGTGTGGGGATGTAATGAGGGGAAGGAAAATATATGATTCTGAAAGAAAATAAAAGAGCATGTATATAGGGGGTGGGGAGGTGTGGGTGGGTAATGATGTGGGTAAAAATGAGAATTAACTTGTGTCATATACTGGTACAAATTCCCCACTGTTATATGTGATTGTGAGATGTATATAAATTGTACCAATAAAGAATTCAATAAAAAAAAGAATATAGAGGATCAAGAAGATCATACACCATCACCAAGTTGGATTCATTCAAAGGATGGAAGGATGTTTCAACATATGTAAATCAAATAAATGCAATACACTATAGTAAGAGAGTCAAAGATAAAAACCACATGATCTTCTCAAGAGATACAGAAAAAAGGTTCAAGAAAATCTAACACGCAGTCATGCTAAAAACCATACAGAAATTTGGAATAGTCTCTATCTCAATCTGATAAAATCCAGCTTTGATGAAACTACAGCCAACAACATACTAAATGCTCAAAAACTGAAATCTTTTGCTCAAAAATCAGAAAGAAGACAAGGATGTCCAATATCACCACTCCTGTTCTGGAAACATTAGCCATAGAAATTAGATAAGAGAAAGAAATAAATGTATGAACATAGGAAAAGAAGTTAAACTGTTCTTATTTACTGACCCCATAATACTCTATATAGAAGATCTCAGACATTCCACCAAGGCTGCTAAGACTTAACTGCCAGATTCAACAGAGTAGCTGAATGGCAAAGTTAGCACTCAAAAATCAGTAGTCTTTTGTACATGAATAACAGACTCACTGAGAGAGGAATTGAGGAGACAATGGCTTCCAAAACAGGATCCCCCGAAATGAAATACCTTGGAATCCATACAGCAAAGGAAGTAAAAGACTTCTATTTTGAAAAGTGCAATACTTTGAAAAAAGAGATAGGAGAGGATATCAGAAAATGGAGACATCCTTAGTCCCTGGGTAAGAAGAAACTACCTAGTGAAAATAGACATCCTTCCAAAACTACTGCGTACATTCAATGCAATACTAATTTAAATCCTAACACTTTATTTCACAGAACTAGAGAAAATGATTCGAAAATTCATTTGGAATCAGAAGAGACCAAGAATAGCAAAAGCAATTCTTGGCAACTGTTTCAACAAGGGGGAAAAACTTGTTGAATAGGTGTACCCTTGAACAGAATTGAGGCTTGATTCGCAAAATGAAACTAAGACACGCCAATAATAAGAATTTTCTTATTTATATATGAAAATAGAGTAGTAAGATACCACAGAGCAATTTCGTAACATAATATAATTACCACTCCAGTAAAGCAACACCGGTAACGTTTCAACACGGGTAATCAGCGTGGAGGGTTCCCGCCCTGAGAGCAGTGTTTAGCTTCCCCTCTCTAAGGCGCTCCTGAATGGTACTCCGTTGGAACACAGGGCAGCTCTCTCTCAGCTTCTCTGCTCCTTCAGTTTATGTTGCTTTTTTAAACAAAAGCGGTTCCCTGCTAGGAGCTTTTCCTGATTCACACCTGGGTTCTGGGAGGGAGGACCAGCCCTTCCCAGAACTTGGGATGTGACCATTTGCAGTTTGGTCCCAGAAGGAGGGGTCCGTTTCCTTGAATGAGTAAATGGTTTGCATTTAGCATTTTCTGAGGGCAAATAGTGTACTTAGCACATTCAAGGAGACCTGGTTCTTGCAGGCTAACTAACATTCCCTTCCCTAGGTTTGGACAAGGCTGAAAGCTCTTTTAACATTACAAGTAAACTTTATAGCAATGAAGACAGGGCAGGGGCATCACAAACCCCAATTTGAAACTATACTACAAACCCACTGTGATAAAAACAGTATGGTACTGGCAAAGAAACAGAACTGAGGATCAATAGAGCAGACTAGAAGATAAAGAAACAACTCCAGATATACTAAGCCACATCATCTTTTTAAAAAAAAATTGAATTCTTTATTGGCACATTTTATATATAGCTCACAATCCCACTCAACACTCAGGAATTCATACCAGTATATGACAGGCTTCTGTACATGCAGATTCACACTCCAATTGGGTCTGATTTAAGTCAATTCCATCATCCACAAATTGACAAATTGAAAACAGCCTGCAACCTCTCTGACATGCACATAACTCCTCCTTCTTGAGGGAGGTGTGCAAAGGGTAGGTCAGTGGACAGGCCCAATGGCAGGGGACCGTATCACCCAAGACCAAGTAGAACGCTTCTGCCAAGGTGGTCCCCGAGCCTCCGCCCAGGGCCCTGGTCAGAAGTAGCAGCAGCGGAAGCCCCAGTGGGGCCCGGACCCAGAGGTTCCCTTTGGCACCACCGTCTTGTCCCCTCTGTCACCATGGCTCAATTTGTTGCTGCTTTCCTTGCAGGGTTCGCCTGCGTCTGGGGCCACCTGCTTTCCCCTCTTTATAATACACTTTTATAATCATTATAAAGATTATTTTAATAATTTTAAAAACTCAATATACTAGCTTTCATTCTTTTTACAAAATGTACTGTGTCATGATCTTAAAAGAAAGTATAAAATGTTATTAAGAGTACAAGTCATAGACAAAAACAGATTCTCTTACAAAGAAGAAACAGACAAAAGCATAAAACTTTCTTTTCAATAAACCAAAGAAATTACTAGTGTAATTGACAGATTAGTATAGATCTTAAAATATTTTTGACACAATGGAATATATAATTTGGGAATTACTTGAAGTTCTCCTGAAATCCCATTTATGTATGTTCTGTTTTGAGATCATGTGTGTCATATTAATCTCTATTAATGTCTCAAGTTTATTTTTCTTTATTAGTACTGCACTGTGTATAAATACATTTTCTTTGTTCATTCATTGATTGATGGGCATATGATTGTTTCCAGATTATAAATTGTGCTGCTGTAATTATATGATT
Source organism: Thryonomys swinderianus (assembly GCA_004025085.1). Taxonomy (NCBI): domain Eukaryota; kingdom Metazoa; phylum Chordata; class Mammalia; order Rodentia; family Thryonomyidae; genus Thryonomys; species Thryonomys swinderianus. The sequence goes on from PVIC010056142.1 coordinate 7,215, forward strand.
TTCTGTAATAGTTGAACTAATCTACATTCCTACCAATAGGCTATGAGTTCTTTCTTTGCTTTCTCACTAGCATTTATTTTTTCTTTTTTGTAATACCCATTCTAAATGTGGTGAAATGGTATCTTGCTGTGGTTTTACTTTACATTTCTCTGCTGATTAGTTCTATTGAGCATTGTTTACATGCTTGTTGTCTATTTGTATATCTTCTTTTGAGAAACATCTCCTCATATTTTGAGCACATTTTTTGTTTTTGTTTTTTGTCTTTACTTATTTTTAGTTCCTTATAAACCTCCTTTGGATATCAATCTCCACTCAAATGAATAGTTTGCAAATATTTTCTCCATTCTTTAGATTGTCAATTAATTCTATTGATTATCTTATTTTGAAGAAGTTTCTTAGTCCGAGATGATCTTATTTGTCTATTTTCTTTTTGTCTTCAGAGTTGCACAATAAAAAGACACTTGCATGCACCAATGTTTTGAAGTGACAAGCTGACTTCTCTTAAATTGCAATAGCCAGTTAATATAGATTCATACCATTTCACAATTTAATACCTGATTTTTGTGACTGAAAAATATTTCATTCTATCAATGTCTTATAGTTTAGCCCATTTATTGAAGCTTATACTATTTAGCAATTAGGAGTAGAGGTGATGGAAGCATTTTCATCAGATTCCGTGTATATGCAGGTTTTGAAATCAAGAACATGAACAAATATGGTTTATAAACCATAGTAAAAAAATCTATATTGATATAATGACAATATAGATAGATATAAAGTTGAAGAGCCAAATATTCTGTGCAGAAAAATTCCAGTAATTTATATAGATAATTTTTTTGAGAGAGGAAGAACTTAACTCTACACTCTTTTCACAGAATACGCAGAGTGACTCAGTCTCAAATATTTGAGTATGGAAAGGAGTAAAATGGTAACTTTTGGTAGAGAAACCTCAAAAATATTTTTTCACCAGGATGGGTATCAGCAGTAACAGTGAAGTTTAGAATATTTACCCTTGATATCACATGATGGAAATAGTAATTTACCTCTGTATTTTTCTTCCCTTAATCCTAGACATTAAAAATCATTTAATATATCCCAAACAGGGGCATTCTATAAAATAATCAAGTGAAAATCTTTAAAACTACTGAAGTCATCAAAGTAACATCCAAAAAAGAAAACCTTAGGAATTATTTCAGCCAGGAGGAGTGTGAGGGGATAGGATGAATAAATGTAATGCCTGTCTGCAGATGGGATCTTGGACCAGAAAACTGCCATGAATAAAAACCCAGAAATCTATGTAAAGTATAGACTTTAGTTAATAATTTTCAATATCGGTCCATTCATTGTAACACACTTGTCATACTCATACAAATGTAAGAGAAACCAAACTGGGTAAGAGGATGTGATAGGTTGGATTGTCAACTTGATTGAGTTTAGAGCCACTTAGAGAATTATTAAAGCACACTTAGGGTATGTCTAAGTGGCCATAGAAGTGTGACCTTGACCATTATATCCTGGCCTTGGCCTGTTCTCCAGCACTGTTCTACTTTTCTTCCTGACCTCCATAAACTAAGGAGCTCTGCTTTCCCATGACCTTCTGTGATGATGTTCCTGCCTTGGAGCCAGACAGGCACGGACTGAATCTTCTAAAACCATAAGTCAAAACAAATCATTCTCCTTTTAAAATAGCAGGTAGCAGGTATGTCATCTCTGTGGTAGGAAAGTTGACAAGTACAATGGTTTATAGCAGGTGTCTGTACAACTGAATAAGTTTTCTGTAATTATAAAAATTCTAGAGGATTAACTTTAAAAGCTTATACTTAGAGGCACCTTAGGTGGGTCCTTGAAAGAGTGTAGTTCTTGAGGTTTCTCAAGGAGAAAATTACTGGATAGTCCAAATTTGTTACTTACACCACCATCATACTCATCCAAAGCTATTTCTGCCATTCACTATACATTTCTTCCCAATATTAGTGTTAGAGTGCTCAGAATAACCAAAGATACTAAAAGTACTTCTCTTTGAAAAGTAGATTTTCACTTTAGTCTAATGTATGATTGCAGATATTCTTTTACATTTTACTTTAAAAACTTAAGTCTCACTCGTGTTGTTGTCTTTTTAATGTTGTTTATATGACAACCACATAATTTAAGTGCTTTCACTATTTCTTTTTAATAGTGACTTGAGAACTGAAATTAGTGTATGTGATTCCTAGCTCAAAACGACACATTTAGTGTGGAGAACAAATTAGAACTGCAAAAAAGATTATCATTAATTTAACAAAGAACTATGAATTCATTATCCATACAACAAGAATCATGACTAATATGATTCTATGCGTTAGAAGTTGAAAACTGCCTAGAGCTAGTCATTTCTTCAAGGAGTCTGAGAAACAAATACATGGGCAATGTGTGTGCTCATTACTGCTCTGATGTCATTGGTTTTAGACTATCTCAGCCAATAACTAATGCACGTGTACAGACTAACTTTTGAATACATACTTACTTACAAATTTTTCTGTATGTAAAAATCTATTTATAAACTGACATGAATTTATATTGCTGTCTCCATCGCCAGTTCATTATTATACATCATTTCATCTTTCCCCCCTTGTTTTTCAATAACTACCCATTCTAACCCCAAGAAATGGCTCAAATCTATTGTTATTCACTTACTTAATTTTTCAGTTCCAATGCACATATTTAGCAGTATCAGAACTGCTAACATAAGACTCCATGGGGAAAATCACACTTATCAACCAGCATTCACTGTTTACAAATAGTCTCTTTTGTCCTTCATCTGGTAATTTTCATTCCTTTCTAAAATTAGCTAAGTCAGCATTTTTGCCCTTTATTATCTTTGATTAGATTGTTTCATGGACCTGTAATACATTTTGATTTATTGCATTCTTCATTCAGTGCTGGAGTTTCCTGACTTCCTAGGTGATGTTTTAAATTTTTCATACACTAAATTTTAATCCTTATTCTATACAGGTCTATGGGTTTTAACAAGTATGAAGTTTCATGTGTCCACCATTATGTTTTCATACAGAATACTTTTGTTACCATAAAAATCCCCTGTGTTTCATTTATTTTATTTTTACTTTCTTATCCTATGCTTCTGATAACAGTTCATGTTTTCCCATCACTATAGATTTGTTTGCTTTGGAATGCCATACAATGGAAATCATAAAGTTTGTAGCCTTTTCAATAGACTTTTTTTTTACTGAATTATAATATTTAGACATCTTTATAGGGTAGTTCCTGATAATTCAATATATGTATAAGATGTGTGATAATTAAGTCAAGGTAATAAACCTTTCCACTCTTTCAAACCTTAATTACTTTTTTTCTGAGACAGGGTCTCGCTTTGTAGTTCAGGCTGGCACTGAGCTCACTGTGTAGCCCAGGCAAGCCTCGAACTCAGCAATCCTCCTGTCTCTGCCTCCCGAGTGCTGGGATGACAGGTGTGAGCCACCACGCCCGGCAAACCTTAATTACCTTTATGTGTTGGAAATTGTATAGTCTTCTAGTTATTTTGAAATATATAACAGATCGTAACCCATATTTAGTCTACTGTGTCAGAGAAAAACAGGAGTCCTCCTCTGTGTGTCCGATGGTCCTTGTCTAATGTCTTTCCACCCCTCCTCACTGTGCCTCCGACACCCTCCCCAGCTCAGCTTCTGTGGACTGACAGCAAACAGGAGGGTTTAGTTTCCCGACAGGTTTTCTTTACATTTTCCTGGTCCTTGAGCTTCGTTGTGAAGGACTAAGACGATCTAGAAAAGCCTCAGGAGCCTCAGTACCCCTACGTGG
>PVIC010056143.1:0-10975 GCA_004025085.1 Thryonomys swinderianus
CTGGCCTGGATTATAAAATTTCCTTAGTACTTATTCTCTAAATTTACAGTAATTTCCTCCTCCCCTCTTTGTGTGACTGCATAGTCAGAGTTCCAAACCTATTCATTTCTTCCTGTCGTTTCACCCATTAAGCTTTAATTCTATATTTAGATCAATTCCTCCTGATTGGTCAATCACATGTAGATTAGGTCAGGCTGAAAGCAGATATTGGCTGAAAGCTCTGATTCTCAGCTCCTGGGCTTTGCTAATGAAAGTAAGATCCACTTAAAAACATCATCCTCATCTGAGAATGTAGTAGAAGTTCTGAGTCACTGGTCAAACTCCAGAAATACTGAGCTGAAATTTACATTTAATAAGACATCCAGGAGATTTGTATGGACATTAAAGTTTGAGAATCATAGCTTATTAAGTTCTTGAGTTAAACATGGAGAGGTTTTAATCCTCCAAGTCCCCAGTAACATCTAAACTTTATAACTAATCACCCTAAATATTTAAAATATGTTGCCCTAGGACAATATTTTCAGAAACATGAGCTTATTGGGAGGTATATTAAAGTAAGTACAAAGTGGATATTAGAAACAACTTCTAAGTAAATGACGTGGTGATTCTCCGCTAGCTTATTCAGAACTGGGCTATAGTTTTAGCCAACAGATCTTTCTCTAGAGCCCTTACTTCCTGCAATGGTGCTAAAGCCAGAGAGAGGTGAAAAGCTGCATAGACCAGCCACAGTCTTAGAAAAAAACACAATCTCCTTTGTTTCTCTCTAGTGATTCTCATTTAGCAAAAGAGAACACCATGTGCTAATAAGAGAGAAGCTTGAAACAGCATTCAGCAGAATAATACCAATTGTAAGCATGCCCCAACCCAATCTAATATCTTGTTAATATTCTGTTCTTTCTTTTAGACCCAGTAAAAGCTCTTTACTGTTTTGAATTAGAAGCTCCAGACTTGATACTTCCTTGAGTTTTTCAAAAAGAAATAGAAAACATGAGACTAACATAGGGGTAAAATTTCCCAGAAAGTGCTGTAAAAATGTGATGCTATTATTTCCCAAATGTAACTGCACCTCAAAACATATTAAAACAGCCATGTTCATTTGCTGCTGGAAAGAACACAAATTGGTACAACCCTCTTGGAAAGCAATTTGGCATTATGTTTCCAAACTTTTCAAATGTTTATATTCTTTAAACCAGCAAAACCCTTGAATATAATTTTTTCAAAGTTATATGAACAAATATTTATGTACAGGATCTACATGGCTATCATTTTCTATTCAGCAATAGAGGAATGGTTAAACATTAGAGTAGAAATATGATAAGGACACAAAACTTACATAAATTGGATTTAAAGTACTCAAGGGGAGGCAGTAATTTGCAAGCAAAAGACTACACCTAGGTTTCTGAATAGCAATGGATACAAAAGGCAGAATGTGGCCAGGTATGGTGGCTCACACCTGTAATCCCAGCACTCAGGAGGCAGAGGCAGGAGGATTGCTGAGTTCCAGGCTTGCCTGGGCTAAATAGTGAGCTCAGGACCAGCCTGAACTACAAAGTGAAACCCTGTCTCAAAAAAAAAAAAAAAAAAAAAAAAGGTAGAATGTGGCAATAGAAAAAACTCAGGACTCATTTCAAGAACTATATTCTACTCTAGGCCTCAGGAAGTACAAAGTGAAATAGTAAATATAATTCTTTATCAAGTATGAGACTCACTTTTCTACCCCAATAGTAGGAACTAAATCAACTTAAATTTTGTGGATTTTGTGTTTGTAAAATCAGAGCTTCTGCTTATGAATTTTTTTATTAGTGAATATAAACTAGTAACACATTTATGAGTAAATGTACTAGTTATGTTATCATTATGAAAAGTAACAATTCAGTAAGAAAACTTTATTTGGGAAATTTATAAAATGTAATAGTACTACAATGGATACCAGAAGGACATAAAAAATAGAAATAAAAATATGGCGTTAAAGAAAAGAAAGCATATGTACAGGGGGTGGAAGGATTGTGAGGTGGGTAGGGAGATGGGTAAAAATGAGAATTAACACATGTCCTATACTGTTACAATTTCCCAATGGTGAATGTGATCATGATGTGCATATAAAATGCCAATAAAGAATTCAATGAAAAAGTGGAAATATTTTATTTAGCATTCCTCACCCAATCAGAGATGCAATACAGAGTCAGTAAGTCAGAGAATATGAAACAATAGCAGGTGAATAATGGTAGTTATGAAGACTAAAAAAACAGAAAAAGTAAGAAAGTGATAAAGTTATAACACAGACTTTCTGGAATTAGATGCGGGACTTTCAGGTTTTCTTCCTACACTTCTTTCTCTTAGTATTTTATTGACCAAAATAGGCTAAAAAATGTAACTAGTACGTTTCACAGAGTTACATCTGACATGGGCTTATTTGTGAGGTCAGATCTATACTGCAGATAAATAAAGAAAATATTTCTGTCCTTGCTTCATAATGTAAAACATCGATCAAAGCCCCGCTAGGAAAAACCTCCAAACACACATAAAAATATTGAGAGTGGGCCGGAGGATTAGCTCAGTTGTTCTTGCACCTGCCTCATAACCACAAGGTCCTGAGTTCGATCCCTGGAAACCACATACAATGCTGGGCATGGAGACTCACACCCACCAGCCATCAATGCTACATTTCACAGTGCTGGGCGTGGTGGCTCAGGCCTGTAATCCCAGCAGTCGGGAGGCAGAGGCAGAGGCAGGAGGATTGCTGAGATTGCTGAGTTCGAGGCTTGCCTGGACTACAAAGTGAGCTCATAGCCTGCCTGAACTACAAAGTGAGAACCTGTCTCAAAAAAAAAAAAAAAATATTGAGAGTGGATTTTATTTTTACCATTTTAGAGTTTTTAGAGGTACCATACAAAGAGTAACAACCCAAGTGTTAAATCCAAAAAAGATCTCATTTGTCAGTTTCCAACGAAGATAATTTCAAATTACACAGAAGCATTAGAAAAGCATCATAAACAGTCATTTTTAGTTATTTTAATTTTAAAGGTAACTAAGATAGTTTCGGGAAAAGAGATGATGAACATACTACACATTGTGTTTCTCATTGTTCTCAAATACAGAGAGAGAAGAGGTGAGAAAAAAGAAGGGGAGGAGAGGAGAGCAGAGGAGAGGGGAGGGGAGGGAGGGGAGAGGAGGGGAGGGAGGAGAGCAGAGGAGAGGGGAGGGGAGGGAGCAAGGATCAAAGACGGGGCAGTGAAAGCTGAACTGAATGCATTAAAGCTGGTGGAGCAGAATATATGGATGTAGCAAAACTCAATTCAAAAGTAGAGATAGAAAAGAAAAGGTCAAGTGATTGTCTTTTCTGTTTCATCCTGCTGTGTCAGTCACGTTATCAGTCGTCACCTTTGGGGGCCATGGTTTCTGTCAGCTGGCCATTTCTCCGACCCCAGCTAGGAATCAAGTCTCAGCATCTTGTCCTTTCTTTAATTCAGTAGCTACACATCTCTCCCTATTTCTAACTCTTCCCTGTATCAGCATCTCTTTTCTGTCTTCTTAACTTCATCCTCTACATCATTCACTGACTTTCCAAAGCCTGAGCGTTCCACCTCCTCACAGAATGTAGCTGGTACAACACTGGGATCTTCTAAAAGCCACACACTCTATGTCTGTAGCACAACTTTAATGAGGTCATAAACAATCTAAAGTTTTCAAGCACCTGTGCATGGTATACCAAAAATTTGAAATGAAATAAAAAACTAGTAATAAAATAAATAAATGAAATGTATAAGTTAATAAATGATGTCAGAGCAATGCAAATATATGTTCTGTGAATGTATTGGCATGTATGATTCTCTTTAAATAAAATGTTGGAGGAAAACAAAGTTATAGAAAAATAAACACTGTGTTATTCCACTTACAAGAAATTTAAAATATGTACCACTAAGCGAAATTTTAGAGTACAGTGGAAATATGATCAAGGAAATTGTTAATAAGATTTTCATGAAAATAGCCAGGAATTCAGAGACTGGGTGCTGACATAAGGATGGGTCCATGTCTGGTGCATAGGCAGCTTTGGTTATGCACAGCTTCTTAGGTCTTGGGGGTGTTTTAACTGTTTTTATTAAATGTGTGTTATAGATTTTCTTGTAGCTTATGACATCAGCATACATTTTACAATTGAAATAAGTAACATTTGTCATGGTTAAGAAAAACTTGTTAATGTCAAAATATTTTGATCATGCTAATTATATTTTACAGCTATTTCATCTATTATTATGAACTATTTCATCATACTAATTCTGTTTATTTGTCATAATTGTTAATATAATTTTCCACCATAAGTGTGTAATAAACCAGCCCAACCACTGTGGAGATCACTATGGAGAGTTCTCAAAGACCTGAAATTAGAAATTCTACATGACCCAGCTGTTTCCCAGCTCTTTATCCTCCCCAAAGAGCTTAAGTACTCATACTACAATGATGCATGTATACTCATGCTTACAGCAGCCTAATTTGTATTTTAATAACTAAATCCTGGAAACAACCTCTAAACCCATCAGTAGACAAATGGATAGAGAAAACGTAGTACATACATATAATGGAATAATACTTGGCTATAAAGAATTATATATTTGAGGGCCACAGGGTTAGCTCAGTGGTTCCGGCACCTGCCTCGCAAGCACAAGGTCCTGAGTTCAATCCCCGGTAACCACATACAACGCTGGGCATGGAGACTCACGCCCACCAGCAATCAATACCACATACCACAGTGCCGGGCATGGTGGCTCACACCTGTAATCCCAGCACTTGGGAGGCAGAGACAGGAGGATTGCTGAATTCCAGGCTTGCCTGGGCTACATAGTGAGCTCAGTGCCAGCCTGAACTACAAAGCGAGACCCTGTCTCAAAAAAAAAAAAAAAAACAATTATATATTTGTGGGACTAGGGATGCACCTGCCAAATATATGTTGAAGAAGTAAAGCCAGACACACAAGCTTGACTACAATGTGCTGCACTCACTTCAGTGGCAAAGTACAAGAGAATGATAAAGGATGGAAGGAAAGGGGCCAGAGGATGAATCTCTTGCCATAGGAAAATGGCCCAAGGGAACAAAGACAAAGGAGGCAATAAGAAAAACAAAGATGTGCTATTCAGGAAGCTAACTTAATGTAAACATGATATGCATAACATGAGTTGAAACAAAAAAAATATCAACAAGTGTGAGGACAGAGATAGGGGAAGCAGAAGAGAGGCCAGGGAAGAGGAAGGGAATTTTCAATATGAAAACAAACTATAGTTCAGTTCATGTAACTACTCCCAAGAGATTGTACACATGTATTAAATGCAAACATGTACCAGGAAAATAAACAATTATAAAAAAGTATCTCAGGAAAAATGCAAAAATTAGAAGTGCGATATTCAAGCTTACTGTAAAAATTATCTTGCTTCTGTGTAACTGGAAAATTTGCTCGGCCTATGCTTGATAATAATCAGCACCTATTGTACTGACACCTTGCTCAAACTCCCATCAGAAATAGACAATAAGACTGATTAAATAGCACCTGATTTCTGTTACATGAGAAACTAAGCTGCAAATTGGCTAAAGGACAAAATAAAAGATGGGTAATAGCAAACAGGGGGAGAGCTCTTCTGCAAATGAGGACACTAAGAGATAGAGAAAGGAGGGGAGGGAAGGAGGGAAAAGGGCCATAAAAACGGTCCAGAGAATGCCGGACGTGGTGGCTCACGCCTGTCATCCCAGCACTCGGGAGGCAGGGACAGGAGGATTGCTGAGTTCGCGGCGGCTTGCCTGGGCACCATAGTGAGCTCAGGGCCAGCCTGAACTACAAAGCAAGACCCTGTCTCAAAAAAAAAAAAAAAAAGGTCCAGAGGTACAGTGGTCATTACCAACAGCCCGGAAGGGAGTGCTGTCATTATACAATGCGCACATGGACAAAAAGAATTATTGAAAAGTAAACAGAGGCTAAAATTAAGGCAGTAAATTTCCAGTTAAGTTGGTTTGTGTGCTTGAGTGGGCCTTGTGTGTTTTTATGTGTTCATTGCTTGCTCACTGGTTTTGCTTCATTCTAGACAGTGTGTGCAGTGGATGCTGCTGGCGGAAGGAAGTGAGAGCGCGGTAGCAGGAGCTCCTTACTCCTGCTCAGGCTCCTCTGGGAGAGCGGGTTCCAACTGCAGGACAGGCGGAAGTCCAAGTGTAGTCGACGATTCATCGCTTAGCCATAGAACATATTGAAAGTTGAGTACATTACTCAATCACAAAGATTGAGATAGAGATATTTTTAGGACATTATTTTAAGGTCAGAAGCTTACTGAGCTCTCTACTACTGAGCTTCAACCTGAGAGCACAGACTTATACCTACTCATGACTGTTTTCGGTATCATGTGACAAATGGACATAAAACCATCAGGACAGAAAGCGGAATTAAAAGACAGAAACATGTAAATTCTAAAGATCCCCTGGGGACGTTTAAATTAAGTCTTGCTTACTATTTGAGTAAGTTAATAAAAATGTGTTTATTATTAACTCATTTCAGCTAGTTTTTCTTTCAGTCCTAACCAAAAGAGTCCCACCTAAAAGTATAGTACACAGCAATTTCTACTCATCTCTGAAATATATTTATGAATATAAGAAACAATCTGAAGAAATATCTTTTTTTTTTTAGCTTTTTGAGACAGGGTCTCGCGTTGTAGTTCAGGTTGGCCCTGAGCTCACTATGGTGCCCAGGCAAGCCGCCGCGAACTCAGCAATCCTCCTGTCTCTGCCTCCCGAGTGCTGGGATTACAGGCGTGAGCCGCCACGTCCGGCATTGTGGTATGCGGTGTTGATTGTTGGTGGGCGTGAGTCTCCACGCCCAGCAATATATGTGGTTACCGGGGATCGAACTCAGGACCTTGCGCTTGCAAGGCAGGCGCCGGAACCACTGAGCTAACCCTCCGGCCCCCCTGAAGAAATATCTTATTGGGCAAATACGTTCTAGAAATAAATTTCCAGAACATTTCAATATGATACTAAAACTGAGTGTGGCAGAATAATATTCTACATGTATACGTGTGCACATAATTTATAAAGTTAAATACAATGAGTATTAAAAATGAGCATGGGGTCCAGCAGTTTTCAAAACTATCTCTGCTGGACTTTAATCAACTTCTCTGAACTTCAGTATCCTCATTTGCAACCACATGGCAGTAGATTTTCCTTAGCGTTTGAGTTTGTACAGACGAAATTCACAGGGCAAGGCTGAGCACATGGTAGCACCTTCTATGAAATGTGCATTATTTTCATTTATTCTTCCTTTTCTCTCAGTACTGTAAATATATGCAAATTTTAACATGTGTAGAAAATCTTAGAAATTAGTCACCACCCTGTTCTGGAACTTCTCACAAGGTACCACCCATACAGTATTCTAAACTGGACAAATGTACAAAATATACGCCAGAATATGTATTTTTTACATTTCCATTTGAAATTCCCTAAAACGTGCTGAAGGTTCACATAGCACGGGTAGAATTTTAAGGCCATGCTTTCTCCTAGATAAATATGAATTGAGCTATTTGACATGAAGCGTGCCAGTCTCCCGAGAGAAGCCAGCTCCATAGCAGGGCACTCGAGATGCTGAGAGCAGGATACACGCTGTTCAGCTATGGTCTGGAGGATGAGGTAGATAGTGAGGTGTTAAATTTCTGCTGATCACCAAAATTATTTAGGTTATTGAAAAACATGCAAGATTACGAGCAAATCCAGAAGGATCTAATTAAACTGGGTGATTGGGCAATGTGATGATAGATTAAATTTAGTGCAGATAAGTGCAAAGTAATGCATATTAGGAAACATAATTTAAACTTTCCATGTACACTGATGGGTTCTGAATTAGCCTGAACCTCTTAGGGAAAGCATTTAGAAGTCATTACGGATACTTCAATGAGAAAGCTGCTCAACGTGTAAGAGCGTTTAAAGTAGCCAAGGCAACACTTGTAGGTATTAATGTGAACACGTAGAATAATATGAAAATGATTACTATGAAATTACATAAATCAATGATACTCTCCTACTACACTGTGTTTATTTTAGATACTTCATCAGAAAACCCTAAGGAAGAATTGACAGAATGCTCAATTGTAAAATTAAAAGTGAGCAGAGGGATTGTGTTTTTGTTAAGGACTACAATAGCAGCCAGACACAAATTTAATAGGCACGAGAATAATGGGCGGTTCAGCAAATTTTTCTTTAAGCATTCCTTTTTATTGATTATAGAAAGATGAAGCTAAGATGACACTGGGAGTCTGCAATCCACACTGTAACAGAAATATCTTTAGTCTGATTCAAAATCAATCTGTAATTCACCAGTGAAGTAAGTCACAAGGCAAATAGCTTAGTAAGATGCACAGGGACCAGATATTCACGTGACTGAAGAACGTGCAGCTGTCTGTGCTCTGCTGCCTCCGGTCCCACTACACGTATCGAGCCCTCGGCCTCAAGGTTCCCAGGAATGATCTAGGAGATTCAGGGCAAATTTGTTTCCCATTTGAAAACACAGTTCATAAATGGCTACAAACACCATCCAATGGTTATTTTCTACACTTGATCTTAGCCAAAAGGCCGAGAAGCGATCAAATGATTATTTTCTTAAACTACTTAGAGTAGCCCTCTCTGTGAGGTTTATTTTATTTTATTTTATTTTATTTTATTTTATATTTTTGGATACAGGGTCTTGCTTTGTAGTTCAGGCCGGCCCTGAGCTCACTATGTAGCCAAGCAATCCTCCTGTCTCTGCCTCCCGAGTGCTGGAATGACAAATTTGCAGTGCTGCTCACACCCAGCACTGTGGTATGTGGTATTGATGGCTGGTGGGCGTGAGTCGCCACGCCCAGCATTGTATGTGGTTGCCGGGGATGGAACTCAGGACCTTGCGCTTGCGAGGCAGGCACCGGAACCACTGAGCTAAATCTCCAGCCCATATGTGAGGTTTATTTTTAAAATAACTACAGAGCTATATGTTATGAGGAATAAAGTTGCCAAAACAGCTGCTGAAATGCTTCTTAGGGGGGATTTTGGTAAAAGGTAATTAAATAGCTAAATACAATTAAATATCAGAATTATATCAGCATTTTAAATAATTCACTCATTATAATGTGTTAAACATTTAATTTCCTTTTAAAATGTAAGGCACCAATGATATAAAAAGATCACAGCCCTCATTTTTATAATATTTTAAAATCAATCATGCCACAGTACAAAGTATGAAACAAAATAAATCCATAATTATAGGACAAGGTTAAAATATTCATACAGTTCAAATACACTGAATAGATAGTGAAACTTACAGTGAAAGAGTATATTACAGACTACAAAGCAAAATTAATGCTTCAGGTGAGAGCGGAAATGCAGAAAAATTGTCAAGAGACAGAAAAGAGAATACGGTTCAAGGAAAGAATCATACACATCAGTAGACAGGCTCATACAATGGAAGCCTTTAATATTATGCTTACTTTTTAATCACACTTAATTTTGCAAGTTTAAATTCAGGTGAAACCACTACAAATTAAAACACCTTATATATAATATATAAAATACATTATATAAAAAATATATGTGTGTGTGTATATACATATACACATGCATATGTATATATATATATATATATATATATTTATATGTGTGTGTGTGATTCAGTGCTTGCAAAATGGGAATGGCACCACTGAGCTAAATCCCTAGGTCTTGTACGTTTATCTTTCCATATCCCAAATACACCTAAGAATCAACTTGTCCAAAATAGAAAATTAGCATTTATAACAAAAGTCACAAATATTTAACTTCATTGGACAATTTGGCAATGCCTCCTTCAAAATTTAGAGTATGGCTTTCACATGTTTATATTGCTTTGGGGAAGACCTTTAGGTGCAGTACGTTATTAAAGAGATCTACCACACACTTCAGAAATTCATTCCTGAAAATCAAATGTTTTGTAACAGTATATTAACTAGAAAAAAACTTTTTGATCTCCTTTTGACATGATTATGCCCATCATAATCCCTCAAAGAAATTCTTAAAAAAATAATATGCCTTCATTTGCATCTCTCGAATGACCAGAGATGTTGAGCATTTCTTCATGTTTCTTGGCTGCTTTGATTTCTGCCTCTGAGAAGTGTCTGTTCATTTCAGTTGCCCATTTTTGAATTGGGTCTTTAAACTTGGGTAGGCTGATCTGTTTGAGTTCTTTATATATTGTCGATAATAGCCCTTTGTCTGATACACAGCTAGTAAAGATTTTTTCCCATGTTGTTGGTTGTCTTCTAGCAGCGCCAGCGACTTCTTTGGCTGTGCAGAAGCTTTTCAGTAGGATGAGATCCTATTTGTTGATTCTTTCTGCTAGTTCTTGTGCTAGAGAGGTTTTATTCATAAAGTCTCATTGAGATTCCACCTCACTCCACAAAGAATGGCTGCCATCACAAAGTCAACCAACGATAAATGCTGGCATGGCTGTGCGGAGAAAGGAACCCTTCTACACTGTTGGTGGGATTGCAGACTTGTGCAACCATTGTGGAGATCTGTGTGGAGATTTCTCAGAAAACTAGGACTACAGGTCCCATTTGACCCTGCTATACCCCTGCTAGGAATAGACCCAAAAGAACTTAAAAACTCACATTGGAAAGACAGATGTACACCCTTGTTCATAGCAGCTCAGTTCGTGATAGCTCAATCTTGGAAACAACCCAAATGTCTATCAATTGGAGAGTGGATAAAGAAGATGTGGTTTTTTTACAAAATGGAGTATGACTTTGCCATAAAGAATGACAAGATCGATCCATTTAGGTGCAAATGGAGACATCTGGAGGATATACTAATAAGTGAAATCAATAGATCACAGATAGACAATTCCTGGATCTTCTCTTTGGCATGAACACCTGTAGGTGCAAATGAGTTCTAGAAAGTAGGACAGCTTTTATAGAGTGGAATATTTCTATAGGAAACTTGGTGT
>PVIC010056144.1:0-11032 GCA_004025085.1 Thryonomys swinderianus
GCCGTCCTGAGTGCCTGAGATCCTGAGCTCCAGGCAGGTGCTCGTGATGGAGAGTCCTGAGCACATCCTCGCCTTGAGAAGGCACTCAGTCCTTGTCTGCTCAGAGAAGGAATGAGTCAAGGAGCGAACCAGGAACAAACTTCCTAGCACTGAGGGCAAATAGAGTTTGTGACTTGCACGCCGCTGTCCCTAGAGGGCGCTCTAAGACCTTGCCGGGCATTTAAGCCTTGCCGGGCCTCAAACATCCTGGGAAGCTGCTCTCCAGAATCCCAGCTTTGGCTAAAATCCCCAGAGCAGAAAGCCACCAGAGACTCCTTTTTGCTATATTCATTTCACTGGAGGAAACTCCAGCGGGCCAGGCTGTTTCTGTAGTAAGAAGCAAAACACTATCATGTCCCCTGGCTGACCATGCTGGTCAGAATGACCTTCGTGGGGAAGAAGGTCGCTCTTGCTGGAAAGCCCAAGAGGAGGAGGCGCCAACACTGGACCCACGAGGCTGGAGGCTGCTTGTGAAGCTCCCTGGGGAATGGGTTCCCCATCACCTCTTGGTGGGCTCTGGCTGCCCAGCTGGGACCTTTGCCCTGCAGTGGGTGGCGTGGCAGCCCAGAGACAAGGGCTTGGCCTGACCAGGGGCTCTGTCTCCCGCTTCCTCCAGCCCTCTGTGTGCACCATCTGCGTCACAGGACTTGGAGTCACTTGAAAAAGACTGCGCTGGCTGGGGGATTAGAGAAAGGAGACGGGGGGGTGGGGTGGCCATGACCTTGGAGACGCTTTTCTGTCAGGCCTGCGTCCCAAGGTGTTCCCTGGTTGTGTGTCATCAGGTCTCGAGTCTCCTCAGAGGAACAAAAGGCAGTCTGTGAAGGCCAGAGGATTTTTGAGACAAGTGAAGGAGCTTGATTCAGAAGATGGCAGGGAGAGGAGAACAAGGGGGCGAAGAAGAGGCGGAGAAGGAATTTGGCAGGAATTTGGCAAGCGGAGGGCAGGAAGCACACAACTGACTCACAAGTTTTGCCTTTTTAGGCTCGAGCCATCTCACTGTGGGCTGGGACAGGGGTGTGGGTGATGGGAGGCAGGCCAGGCACCTCCCCCGCGTCAGCTCCTGGCAGCCGGTGGCCTCTCTCAGCAGCTCCTTCTTGCCCACCCTTACATCAGATCTGTTGCCTGGAGTTACCTTTTTCCTTCAGAAGCATCCAGGGAGCTTCCTGCTGGGAGCTTGTTGACCATATGTATGTGGCAGCCATCTTGTGAGAACCCTGGTCTGGGAGACACCATCTGACAGGCCTGTGTTTGTGTGGAGAAGCAGGGCAGAACATTGAGAATCCACCCGTGTGGTTGTGTCTCACACAGGAACAGGACTCTGTGAGACTCTTCTCGGGGTAGTTTTGAGTTTGGCCTGGCCCGAGTGGGTCCCTGGGCAGGAGCCTCTCACCCAAAGGGCTGAGGAAATTGCGCCTCGGATGTTGTGTTGATCTAAGAAGTGAGCCAAATCCAAAGGCTATGCCTCTTAGAGGGGATCTGAAGGGGTCAGCTGAGTGGCCAGAAGCTGTAAACTGGAGTGTCAGGCAAGAGAACTAGGTAGGCGAAGTGGGCCTGGGCACTGTCTGCGATGCCAGCATGTGCTACCATGTTGCATGGGACAGCTGGGCAGGAGGGCAGAGCATCAGATACTGAGCGGGCACATCTGAAACACGGATGGCATGCTTCTCGGTCCTTTGGAGCACAGGTTACTATTTGAAATTGTCCCATGTAAAGATAAAATACTTGAGATTTTTGGGCTGAGATGAGTATATACTTAAGGGGAAGAAGGAGAAAGAGAAGGACAAGGATGAGGTAAGGGAAGATGAAAGAGAGAAGAAAGTAGAAAATACACATGAGCTTAGGTCTTAGGAGACCCCACAGGCTACAGATGTCACAATTCTGCTCTCTGGAGACCAGACAACCAGGGTCTTCCCAGGCCCCGCCATGTTCCTTTTGCATATGGCTCTGAGCTCCTGTGTTCACTGACCAGCAGGAGCTTGGCATGGGCCCCACCGCATACACACCGAAAGGCCTGAACTCGTTGACTTTCTCCCTGTGCTCCCTTAAAGTGTCCGCCACCCCTGGGTCCGAGAGCCCCGTGGGCGCACAGTGAGAGGGAGACTGCATTTCATTAGCAGTGAGTGTCTGTCTTGGCCGTGCCCACAGCTAATGCTCTGGCATCTGTGGGAAGAAACCTGAGCTGGTTTATTGATGGAATGATTTAATGCAGCCCTAGCTCACAACCACCAGGGCTTTAGGGGAGCTTTAGATGTAGATGTCCCTTTCGGAGAAGCCCCCGGAGGCTCAGGTCATGCCTCTCTCGAGAACATTCCCATAAGAAAATGAAACACTTCAGTCCTTTGATTTCTCATCCTGGAGGCCCCCCACCCCCACACACACTTGGGACCCTGCTTCAGGCTTCGGCCCATTCCTGCATGTCCCAAGCCATGGTCACTGGAATCTCAGTCTCAGTCTTTGACATCTTCCCCTTCCGGGCACTGCTTATTAGAACCAGTTTCCCTTACAACCTCTTCTTTTCGTGATAACCCGCCATAGCTCTGTAACAGACTGTGTGTCTTCTCCTTGGTAGATCTAACACCAGCGAACAAAAGAACTCTGTCACCTTCAAAGGAACTTTCTCCTCTTCCTCTGTCGTCATGGTCTTCTTCATCTTCGTCTTCAGCCTGTGTCCCTGGGCCTCCCCCAGACCGTTCTTCTCCACCTCAGGTGAGTCCCCCTGCAGGCCCCGCACAGATATCAGAAAGATGAGCCGCCTGTGCCCTCCACCCTTCCACACTGAACTCTGCATTCTAAGGGCTCGTAGGCCCCCCGAGTGCAAGGCCGGGGCCGTGAAAAGGCTCTGTCAAGGTTCCGCTCCGGGCCTTCTGCACACAGCCTTTCCTAAAAGCTTATCCCACTTCCTCCCAGCTGCCCCGAGGACGCAGCCCCACCTGGGGGACACACTTTGCTGGACCTTGTGATGCCGGCAGTAGAACGTGTGCTGCCCTCAAAAAACACACAGAGCACGGTAAAGAGCTTCCAGCTGAGGGAAGCCAGGCTCTGTGGTGCGGGTGCCTTCCGGAAGGAAGACGTCACACCGATACGCACGGCCGACTCTTCCTTCTCCTATGTATTTATCCAGGGTCTGCTACCCGGCAGACCGCAGCGGCTCCTGCTACAGTTCTCTTCCGTTTTTCATTTGGCAAGAGCCGAGCTCCTGCGTGGTGGGGATGGCGTTCTGAGCGGTGCACCGCGTGACCTTTAGAAGGCCCCTCGCGGGCCCTTGGGGCCATCCTCGGCCCCTGCAGGTCCAGCCCAGAGGGTGACTGCCACCCTTAACCCAGCGGCCTCCAAGGGACGTGCCTTGGTTTCTCGGTGGTGAGAGGAGCCCCGCCAGGAGACGAGGGAGCTCTTGGAGTAGGGCCGCGCTCCAGGCCACGGGGGAGAACGCGCCTCACGGGCCAGCGCGACTCGCCCGCCCAGGGCCTGTGGGGAGCAGCACCCCACGCCTTTTCCTCCCTTTAGCTTCTAACCCCCTACCCCAGGGCTCGAAGTGCCTTTGATCAGAGTGGACTGGAGCTCCAGTAGGTCCCAGCAGGTTCCAAGCTGACATGTGAAGCAAAAAACAGCCCTTTGCGATTCTCTTGGGCAAAATTCCCTTTTGACTGTGAATATCTGAGAACGGGGAAACGCAGCAGGCCGGAGAATGAATTTGCCTAAGACATATAGAATAAGTGCTGTCAGTTTTAAACAAATGCTCTTTCTGCCCGGCCCCTCTAGGGAACAGCCCACACCGCCCACTCTCAGGTCTCCAGAGACCACCGCAGCGCTTCTGCCCCAATCTTTCTCAGGAGAGCCAGGGCCCTCACGGCACCCAAGGAGATGGCCCTGTGCCTACCTCAGGATGAGGTGCTGGAGCGGGCAGAGTACTGCCTGGTGAGCCCTGGCGGAGAAAGCCTCAAAAGTCCTGTGGAGGTAGCTTCTGGAGGGTGCCAGGAAACAGGGGCTCCTCCCGGGGGTACCAGAAGCCCCCGCGGGGACCCACACCTCACCGAGGGGAAGGATAGGTCCTTGCCAGACCAACTGAGATCCCTCGTGGCAGAAGAGGACCTGGGAGAAGCCAGTATTGGACCCGGGAGAGGACAGGTGGCCAGAGCTGGCCTAGAGGACAGCAGGTCCAAGCTGGCCAGGAGGACGTCAGGCCTGAAGAAGTTAGTTCTCACCCCGGAGCAGAAGACCATGTTGCTGGACTGGAGTGACTCCCGCCCTGAGCGTGCGTTCCTCCAGCCGGGGGAGGAACTTTCCCAGCAGAGGGCTAGAAATGGCAGAGCAGGCCCTGCCCTGGGACCTGTCCAACCCTCACTCCCTTGGAGAGAGAGAGAGACACCGGTAGCCCAGACAGAAGCCCCTGAGGGGACAAGAACCCCGGCCGCGCAGGCTCCAGAGGACCGAAGTGTGCCCCCACCCAAGTCACCCCTGCGACTCATTGCAAACGCCTTACGGAAGTCCGTGGAGCAGTTCCTGCACAACCCTGAGGGCAGGAAGAAGGTCTGGGCCAAACCAGAGTCAAAACCTTGGCCCACAGGCCAGCAGCCCCACGCCTTTCCCAGCTCCTTCAGCTTTTGGAGAAGTGGTTCTAATAAAGACAGCAGCCAGCAGTCCCCCAAGAGACACGCAGCCAGCAGGCCCTCCACCTTGGGCTCTCCGGGGGCTTCCCCGTCCTCAGACTGTTGCCCCACTGCCCCTGACCATGGTTTGCCCAGCCAGCCACCCATGATGTTCTCTGTATTCACGGCCCCGCCCAGCAGCAAGACTGAAGATGTCCCCACACTGCTGGAGAAAGTGAGTTTACAAGAGCCCTTACCAAACGCTGCCAGGGGTCCAAAGCGAAGGACCTCATTATTTTCCTCCTTCAGACACAAAGACAAGCCTTTTCAGAGTTTCCTCCAAGAATCCAAACAAAGAAAGGAGATCAGTGACCTCTTTAGCGTCTCCAAGGGGACGATGCCATCTGGGGACAACAGTACATCCCCTAAGGGGCTGATGCAGCCCTTCAGAAGTGTCCCCTTGGGGCAGACGGCTAGTCCTCCTGCACCAGCCGGAAGTGCAGGTAAGCAGCTCCTCGTTAATAAAAGTCTACACCACGTCATGGCCAGTTAGTGACCCTCAGGGATTAGCAAGCAGGCATCTTTTATGTCGATTTGCTTATCAATTTAAATTCTCATGCAAGGAAGAAAACTCAAAGTTGAAAATTTTCAAGTAGTAATACAAAACAATCAAAACTTGGAATTTGTTATAGAAAATGGTGAATTGACTGTAATTACATCACTTTCTCACTCATAACTATATGAATATATACATCAAATTCTGAATCTTTTTAAAAATGAATGTATGCCATTTGTATTATCATAATTATCCTATAGTATACATAAATGTGATTGAATAGAATATCCTATTTTGTAGATACCTTGTCATTTAATGAGTTACTTATTGTTCATTTTATATATATTTGATGTTAAACGAATTTTTTAAATTATATATTTGATGTTGAGTATTTTTGTGCATATAGCTTTTTCTTTTGAATTACTAGCCTAAACATTTTTAGGTACATTTGTTTATCATTGGAAATGTTGGCTTTAAAATTTTTTTTTTCTTTTTTTGAGACAGGGTCTGACTTTGTAGTTCAGGCTGGCCCTGAGCTCACTATGGAGCCCAGGCAAGCCTCAAACTCAGCAATCCTCCTGCCTCTGCCTCCCGAGTGCTGGGATTATAGGCGTGAGCCACCATGCCCTGCCAAATTTTTAAATTTCAATCTGATTACCTTTTTTTTTGAGACAGGGTCTCGCTTTGTAGTTCGGGCTGGCTCTGAGCTCACTATGTAGCCGAGGCAAGCTTCGAACTCAGTAATCCTCCTGTCTCTGCCTCCCGTGTGCTGGGATTACAGGCGTGAGCCACCACGCCCGGCTCTGATTACCTTTTTAAAATTTGAAATTAATATACCAAAGAACCAGGGTAATTAATATGAAAATATCTGACAAATACCAAATGTTTTATCTCACTGCTTCTCTACCTTCCCAAAAATTTGATATATTCCTTTAGGGATGAGTTAACTAAACAGTCATATGATTTTTTTGTTATTTGTTTTATTGCTTTTTAAAATTTTAGATATACATAATGATAATATTTATCATAGGGAATTCGTACCTGTACTTGATATATCTTGCTTCTTTTTTCCCAAATCCCCTCCCCTCCCTTCAACCCCTCATCCCCTCCTTATTTACAAGTTTTGTTCCCATCTTTTCCCTTCTATTCTCTTTTTTCTTGTCCTTCCATTTTCCTCTCCCTTATACCCTCTCTAATTTGAATATTTTCTTCCCATTTCCAATATCTATTATACATTTTGGTCCTTATTTACACTTTCAGTGTCTCACACCAGAGAAACAATGTGTTGTTTAAATGTGTGTGTGCAGTTTATTATTCACTTAAGAGTATGGTCTCATCCATCTTGCTAGAAACATCTCAGGCTTGTCCTTCTTATGGTAGAGTAGTACTTTATTGTATAAAAAAATCTACAGATCTTCTTCCTCTCTTTGTCAGCCGATGGGCATGTGGATTGTTTCTAAGATTTAGCTATCACAAACTGTGCTGCTATAAACATGGGTGTGCATGTGTTGCTGTGGTATGACGCTTTTAACTTGCAGGAAGATACTGAGAAGGGGAGTAGCTGGGTCTAATGAAATTTCTGGTTTTATTATTTTGGGGATTCTGTTCACTGATCTCCATAGTGGTTGCACCAGTTTCCACTCCCTCCAACAGCAGAGAAGGGTTCCCTTTTCTCAATAACTCTGCCAGCATTGGTTATTAGTTGATTTCCTGATAATAGTCATTTTTTTCTGGAGTGATATACAATTTCAGTGTTCTTTTAATTTGCGTCTCTCAAATGACCAGCATGTTGAATATTTTTTCCATATATTTATTTGCAACTTCAACTTCTTCACCTGAAAAGTATCTATTCATTTTCAATGCCCGCTTTTGGATTGGGTCTTCAAATTTGGAGGTTCTGTTTTTTGCTTTTGGGGTTATTATTTTAGTTTTTTATGTGTTCTAGATATTAGTCCTTTGAGGAATAACTGACAAAAATTTTTTCCCACACTGTAGGTTGTCTCTTCACTCTGTTGGTGGTTCCTATCCTATGAAAAAGCTTTTTAATTAGATAAGATCCCAGAATGTTAATTTTTTGGTGATATTTCCTGTGCAATAGGCTTTTTGTTGAAAAAAATCATTGCCTACAGTAGTGTCTTCAAGAGTTCTCCCTGTACTATCTTCCAACAGATTTAGTGTTTCTGTTTGCATATTCAGATCTTTGATTCATTTTTATTTTAGTTTAGTGCAGGGTGGAAAACACAGGTCTAATTTGGGCCCGGGATTTAGCTCAGTGGCAAGTATAAGGTTCTGAGTTCAATTGTTAGTACCAGAAAAAAAAAAAAACTAAAGAAAGAAGATATAGGTTTAGTTTTAATCTTCAACATGTGGAAAGCCAGTTTTTCCAGCACCATTTTTTTAAATTGAATTCTTTATTGGTACAATTTATATACATCTCACAATCACATATAACGTTGGGGAATTTGTACCAGTACATGACACGTTAATTCTCATTTTTACCCATATACCAACCCACCCACACCTCCCCACCTCTTTTATACATACTCTTTTATTTTCTTTCTGAATCATGTTTATTCCTTCCCTCATTACATTCCCACACCAAATTTCCTATGGAAATTTCCCATTCTATAAAAACTGTCATACTTTCCAGAACCATTTTTTAAAGAGGCTGTCTTCCTTCCAGTGAAGGTACTTGGCTCCTTTCTCAAAGATAAGGTGGCTGAGTATATTTGGAGTTGTTCCACTCATTCTCCTGTCTGGTTTTGTTTTATCATGCTGCTTTTCTGTTTTTTTGAATTTTTTTAATCACAACAAATTGGTAGTATAATTTCAAGTCAAGGATTATGATTCACCTGCCTTGCCTTTGTTACTCAGAATTACTTTTACTGTTCAAGACCTCTTCCATTTCCAAATAAATTTTAAGATTGTAGTCTCTCATTCTGTGAGTTATGCTATTGGTATTTTGATTGGGATTACATTAAACCTGTATAATGATTTTGGAACTATGGCCATTGTTATGGTTTGGGTCTAGATTCCCCCCGTTCCAGCCTCATCCAATCTTAGGTAGGGTTTTTTCAGAGGTGGCTGAATCTACAGAATGTAACGCTGGAATTGATTTGTAATGTAATACAATGCCCAAGGGCATTAGGATTAATAGTGAGTGGTACTTGACCTAAGTAGTAAGATAAAAGGGGCAGAAAGATGCTGTTAAGGTTCCTTGTTGCTTTTGCTTTCTTCCATTGGCATGAACTATTGCCCCTCTGCCATGTGCCACCCTGCCTTGGAGCCAGCCAATTACAGACTGAAACCTCTACAAACTATAAGCTAAATAAAACTTTCCCCTTTTAACTTTGGGGTCAGATATTTTGTCTCTGCAATGAGAGAAAAGTAGCCAAGACAGCCATTGTCAGTATATTGGTTCTTCCTACTCAAGATGACCATTCTATTTTCTGATATCCTTTTAATCTCCTTCTTCAGAGTACTGTAGTTTTCAATATAAAGTTCTTTTACTTCCTTTGATAGGTTGATTCTTAGGTAGTTCAGTTTTTTGGATGCTATTGTGAAAGGTTATTCCTTTAATTTGTCTCTGAGTGAGATTACTTGAGTACAGGAAGGCTGTTGATTTTTTTTTTTTTTTTTTGAGACAGGTTCTGGCTTTGTAGTTCAGGCTGGCCCTGGCTCACTGTGTAGCCCAGGCAAGCCTCAAACTCAGCAATCCTCCTGCCTCTGCCTCCCGAGTGCTGGGATTACAGGCATGAGCCACCATGCCTGGCTCTGTGGTATGTGGTATTGATGGCTGGTGGGCGTGAGTCTTCACGCCCAGCATTGTATGTGGGTACCAGGGATCGAACTGAGACCTTGCGCTTGCGAGGCAGGTGATGGAACCACTGAGCTAACCCTCTGGCCCAGGTTGTTGATTTTTTAGTGTTGACTTTGTATCCAACCATGCCACTAAATTTGGTTATTAAATGTAGCAGTCTTTTGGTGAAGTTTTTGGGATCCTCTATGTAAGGTATCATGTCATCTGAAAATAATGGTAAATTAACTCTTCCTTTCCTATCCTGATTCTGTTTATTTCTTTCTCTTATCTAATTGCTCTAACTAATATTTCCAGAACTATGTTGAACAGAAGTGGTGATAGTAGACATTCTTATCTTGTTTCTGATTTAAGAGTGAAAGCTTTCAGTTTTTCTCCATTTAGTATGATGTTGGCTGTTGGTTTATCATAGTTAGCTTTTATCAGATTGAGATAAAGATCATCTATTCCAATTTTCTGAAGGTTTTTATCATAAAAGGATATTGGACTTTGTAAAATGCTTTTTCCGCACCTATTGACATAATCATATGATTTTTGTCCTTGGCTCTGTTAATATGGCATATTACATCTATTAATTTGTATATGTTGAACCACCCCTGAATCCCTGGGATGAGTCCCACTTAGTCATGGTATATAATCTTAATGATTTGCTATAATCTATTTGCTAGTGTCCTATTGAAAAAAAAATTTTTTTTTCTGAGACAGAGTCTTGCTTTGTAGCTCAGGCTGGCCCTGAGCTCACTATGGTGCCCAGGCAAGCCTGGAACTCAGCCGTCCTCCTGCCTCCACCTCCCGAGTGCTGGGATGACAGGAATGAACGACCATACTTGGCACTGTGGTATGTGGTTACCAGGGATTGAACTCTGAACCTTGAGCTTGCAAGGGAGATGCCAGAAACACTGAGCTAAATCCTCAGCCCCCTATTGAAAATTTTTGTGTCTATATTCATTAGGGAGATTGGCCTGTAATTCTTTCTTTTCTTTCCTTTTCTGTGGCTGGATCATTCTCTGGTTGGGTACCAGGGTAATGCTTGCTTCCAGGAATGAATTTGAGAGTATCAATTTCATTAAAGAGTTTGAGAAATAGTGGTAGTAGGTCTTCTCTAAATTCTTGTAGAATTCAGCAATTACCCTGTCAAAATCTGGGCTTTTCTTTGTTGGTAGGTTTTTAATTCTATCTTCAGTTTTATTGACAGATATTAGTTTATTTAGAATTCTTATATCTTCTTGATTGAGCTTTGGTAATTCATATGTTTCTAGAAATCTGTCCATTTCTTCTATCTTTTCCATCTTGTTAGAACAGAAGTTCTCAAGGTAGATATTAATAATCTTCTGAATTTTTGTGGAATCTATTGTGATCTCATTCTTTTCACTCTTAATTGCATGGATTTGAGTCTTTTTTTCCCTTTTCTGTTAAAGTTGGGTTAGGATTTGCCAATTTTATTTAATCTTTCAAAGAACTAACTCCTCGATTTATTGACTCTTTGTATTGTTTTCTTAATCTCCATTGCATTAATTTCTGCTTTGTTCTTTATCACTTTTTCCCTTATCTGCACTTTGACTTGATTTACTCTTCATCTTCTAGAAGTTTGAGGTTCAACATTCGTTGTTTATTTGAACTCACTCTGTTTTTCTATTAAGGGAATTCACCACTATAAATATCCTACATAGAACTGCTAAGTTCTGGTATATTGTTGTGGTTATTATCATTTAATTGTAGAAACTGTCTAATTTCTTCTCTAATTTCATTGGTGAATCACTGGTTGTTCAGTAGGATATTTAATTTACATGTATATAAAGAATCCATGTGGATTCTTTTGCCTTGATTTCCACCTTCATAGCCCTATGGTCTGATAAAATACTTGGGATAATTTAAATTCCTTTGCATTTATTTATACATGTTCTATGAGTTAGTATGTATTCTATTTTGGAGAACATCACACATACAGCTGAGAAGAATGTTTATCCAAATTTGCTGAGTTCAAGGCTTGCCTAGGCTACATAGTGAGCTCAGGGCCAGCCTGAACTACAAAGC
>PVIC010056145.1:0-10987 GCA_004025085.1 Thryonomys swinderianus
ACAGATTTATGGCCAACCATAAGATGAGAAAGAAATAACAGAAATAACAAAACAGTTCCCTAGGGGGTAAATACAGAGAAGTTATTGAAGAGAGACAGAGACTGACAGTGAAAGACTTCATGGGTAAAGTGCCATCTGAGGAGCATCTCAGCAGGAAAACTCACGAGAACAATGTTTATGGTGAAACAGTGACAAAGAGGAAAAGTAAGTAGATGACAAGACACTAGGAGAAATTAGAGAAGTTGTAAATGTATTTAGTGATAGAACACCACTGACATGGTGGATTAACATTCATCGGGCAGAGAGAGACTGTCTTAGTCGGTTTCCCATTGCTGATACAAAATACTTGATACCTATAAGTTAAAGAAATGTTTACTTCAGTTCACAATTTGTAGAAGTTCCGTCCATAGTCAGCTGGCTCCAAGGCAGAGTGGCATGGCAGACCAGCCTTGCAGAAGAGAAACAGCCATGGCAAAAAGGCAATCCTGTCCCTTTGTATTCCACCCAGCCTACAAGTCTATTGATTGGTGCCAGTGATACAAGGGTGGGGCTTCCGTCATACATACCCACACACACTACCCCACCCCCACTCTGTATGAGGCCTCAGAGGGACTTTTAGATACAAGCCACAATATTCCACCCCTGACCTCCAAAAATCTCACATACATTCCTTTATTCAATAGGTGCTCGGTCCATCTCTAAGTGTTACCAGTGTCTGTTAGGACTTTAGCATCACTGAAAAGCCCGAGTCTAAAGTCTCCTCTGAGATTTAGGGCCACCTCTTAGCTTCAAGCCCCTGTATAAAAGAAAAAAAGTCTAAACATTTCAAAACACTATGGTACAAGATAAATATCTTCGATCCAAAAGGTACAAATAAGGGGGTGTAAAGGAATGGGACCACAGCAAGTCCAAAATCCAGCAGAGAAAACGACAAGTTCTGCAGTTCCACATCCAGCATGCAGTGCAGTCCTTGACAAGACGACAACTCCAAAGGGCTTGGCTGGCTCTGCTGCTGTTGCGCTGTGGGTAGTTGTTGCTGTCATGGCTTCTCTCTAGCTGGCTCTGCTCTCTCCTTCTAGGTTTCCTCAGACTGTCCATGTTCTTGGCTTCTTCGATCTTCTACGGTGTCTACTGCACCCTTGGGTTCACATAGACAGCTCCAGGCATGCGCACATGCATGCGCGCACACACGTGCACACACACACACACTGCCTTCTCTAAAACACACTGCCTGGCCTCCAAGGCTTTCTTCTCAAATCTGGGTAGAAACTTCGCTGACCCCACAACTCTTGCTTAAAACCAGCACCATATGCACCATATGGTTAAAGCCAAGGTCTGTAGTAGTAGCCAGACTTCCTTCTCTCTTGGTTATAGAAATTAAAGGCCTGCACTGATGAGCACTCTAAAGCCAGTCCTGAGGACTAATGCTCAATGGTTTTCTGGGGCTCTCTTCTCAAAGCAATCTTTCACCTTTGCAATTTTAAGGCTATAAAAGCTAGAGTCTTGCTAAATCTTGTGATGTCCTGGGACCATCTTTTCTATTATCCTACTCCTTAACAACCAAGTGCTCCTCCACTCTATTTTTCAGAGTACAGTGTTTCTTTGCTTCCTTTCTGGTCAAAGTGGTAGCATTTTAAGTCATTCTTTTGGGCTCTTTGCTCATGATTCTCAACATCAATTTGGCTAAAACTCTTAACAGTCACCAGGCCACCACTTCAACATTAGGCCATTCTGAAATTTCTTTCACCAGATTCACTACTCCACTGCCCTTGGTCTTAGGCAAAGTTCCTCGACAAGAGCAAAATGTAGATAATTTTTGACCGAACCATAACACACATGGTCTGGAGTTCAACAGCCAATGCAGTTCCTAGTCGAAACCTCCTGAGTCTGGTCTTTACTAGCTGCATTTCTGTCAGCTTTCAGGTCTTCTGAGCTCTGATCAAAATCTCCCATCAAATTCAGCTTCCAGGATTCTCAGGCATCTTCAGACTCTTCCTGCAAGCAAGTGCTAAAGGCTCCTGAGTCACAGAGTCAGATACAGTCACACCAACAACCCCACTGCTCTAGTACCCTGATCTGTCCTAGTTACTTTTCTCATTTCTGAGACAAAATACACAACACCCACAAATTAAAGAATGAAAGGTTTACTTCAGCACACAGTTTGTAGAAGATTCAGCCTATAGCCGACTGGCTCCAAGGCAGGGACGCATGGCAGAGGGACAAAACAGAGGAAAAATTGCCCATGGGAAGCAAGGAGACCGCAAAGCAGCAAGCAGCAGCAAGAGCAGCTTACCGTCTTTCTGTCCCTTTATATTCTATCCAGGCTACAAGCCTACTATTGGTGTTATCTATAGCCAAGATGGGACTTTCATTATCCACATTCACACACCCTAATTCAGCTACCTCCCCAAAGCCCCACCTATGAGCACATTAGGCTTTGTGGGGACATCCAGACACAAACCGTATCAGTGATCATTGAAGGACCTCCAGAGAGTTTTAATCAGAGCTGTCTATGGGAAAAGCATTACGTTCAGTGGGAAACACCAATTAGAGGGAGCTCGCCAGAAACAAGGAATTCCACTGGGATATTGTGAGAAAATGTTAATGCCACAGTAGTGGAAATGAGAGACAAAATAAAGAAATGAGAAGCTGGGTGCAAGAAACAATGGAGATAGATCCATCAGACTTGTCAATTATTCATTGTGAGATCTGAGAAGCAAAGGGATAATAGCACTCTCAGTACTGCACAGTCAGGAATGTAATGATGCTGTTGATGAACGTAGGTATCTCAGAATGGGGACCAGGCTTGTACGTGTTTGTCCGCTCTGCGAGTGTCAGTAGAAGGGCCCTAGACACTAACGGCCCTGAAGCAGAAAATGCACAATGGGAGAGACTGCACAAGACAGCTGAAAAATAGGCCTTAAAATAAACCCAACCAAATCTGTCCTTATTTCCCTGATGTCATCTTCCTAGTAATCTTGGACTCTCAGCATTTAGATCTGCTGCTTTTTAATATTAGTAAGTCTAAGCTTTCAAGAACCAAGTCTGTAATCTCTACAAAATTTTGTTCATTTTCCCATCATTTCTAAGAAACAGCTCTTTCCTTGTGCAAGCTCCCCTTTCTTTTCTGTAGTGACGCTGGAGGAGTAACTATTTCGTGAATGTGCCCTTATATGACATAAGCTCTCCAGTGTGGTTTGAAGATACCCTACATTTTCTTTAATCTTAAAAATAGCCAGAGGGAAAAAGAAGAAGCTGGAGATGATTACTTGAAACTGAATATCTGTTTGTTTTGGGGTTTTTTTTTTTAACGTCAAGCACTTGTTCTGAATAAAACTCAGACTAGCTGGGAAGGTAAAGCTGCTGACCCGGCAGTAGCCCTCTTCAGGGATGGTTTCAGTGTCCACAGTGCCCTAGCAAGTCGTTTTCCTCTGGCCGCTCTGTTCTCCAGTCAGGAGCACTCCCTGAAGAATTTATTTTAGATTGAACATGATGAACAGCGTGAACTGAGAGAGAACGCATTAGGGAGCCTGAACTGACTCCAGGTTAACTATCAAAGCGAGAAATCCTCATTAAACCCGCCCCTAACTCAAGACGTTGGAGAATTAACTAAAGCCACAGTGTACGCGAACCCAACCACAACAAAGAGGAAGCAGCCAAGAAAGACAACAGGGACTAAGGGGAGCTATGGAATAGAGAGCCAAAGAAAGAGGAATGTTGCACTTAAAATAAAAGAGATTTTGTTAAAAAGGAGAAACAATTATCCCACACATATCTGATCCTGCTGGTTGCCTTTCCAATGACATCTTTCTTCCTTTTTCATTATTGTTCAGAAGCCCCAACTTTTTCAGGCGTATATTCTTTATAGGACTTATAATTAAATCTTGGGGGGTCTGCTAATATGAGAAAATCCAACTTTCTTCATAGTCATTGGTTTAACATGAATGTTAAAATGATTTCACTCTGATCAGTCAGATAAGAGAAAATCTGCTGAGTGGCTTCTGGTTAAAGTTCCTTGCATGATGAGGCAAGACTGCATGATGACACACAGAACTTGAAAAACATCCCATGTCACCATTTGGGAATGTCTCAGTTACTTTCCTCGTTGCTGAGACAACATATCGCACACGCCATGATAAAGGAGGAAAGATTTATGTGGCTCACAGTTTGTACAGATTTCAGTCCGTCATCGGCAGGCTCCAGGGTAAAGGGGCCCATGTCAGAGGGGGTCACAGAGAAGAAAGAGTTCATTGTTTGCGGAAGACAAGGGGGGGCCGGAGGGTTAGCTCAGTGGTTCCGGCGCCTGCCTCGCAAGCGCAAGGTCCTGATTTCAATCCCCGGTAACCACATACAATGCTGGGCGTGGAGAATCACGCCCACCAGGCATCAACACCACACACCACAGTGCCGGGCGTGGTGGCTCACGCCTGTCATCCCAGCACTGGGGAGGCAGAGGCAGGAGGGTTGCTGAGTTCCAGGCTTGCCTGGGCTCCATAGTGAGCCAAGGGCCAGCCTGAACTACAAAGCGAGACCCTGTCTCAAAAAAAAAAAAAAAAAGCGACAAGGGGAATTCAGAGTATCTTTCTGCCCCTTTTGTCTTATCCAGGCCACTCGGAGTGAGTAGCACCTGCAGTCTTCATCCAAGTGTAACGCTGCACTATGAACCAATCCCATCATCACACATTCCAGATCCTGTCTCTGCAAAAGCCTCATGAGACTTTGGGGGGACATGTCGACATAACCCATATTCTGCCCCTGTTCCCGCAAAGGCTTGTGCATATCCCTTTATGCAGAAGCAATTTAGTCCATCTCCTAGGGTTGCCAAAGTCCTAGCAGTTTTGGTATTGCTGGAAAGTCCATGTCCAAAATCTCTTCTGAGATTTAAGGAAAACTCAGCCTCGAGACCTTGCACGAAAGAAAAAGACCTTCAAGACCTGCATGAAAAAGAAAGTTAGACCCCTCCAGCATGGAATGGTGCAAAATAGACATCACCAGTGCAAAACGTACAAATAGATGGATCCAGGAGAATCGGACCAAAGCATGTCTAGAACTGAGCAGAGTAAACATTAAGTACTGGAGTTCCATGTGCAGCATCTGAGGCAGTCTATGGCTAGATGTGAATGCCAAAGGGTTTGGGTACCTCTCTCTCCTCCTTCAGTGATGCCAGGGGTTGTAGCTCCCATGGCTTCTCTCCTGGCCTGACTCTGCTTTCCGTTCGTAGTTTTCCTCCGTGGACCTACATTCCTGGATTCTCCAGCCTTCTGGGGTTCACCAGCGCACCTCAGCTTCATCGCTTACCATCTTCTCAGGGTCACGGGACCAGGCTTCCCAAGCCTTCGTCTGAAATCAGGGTAGAAACCTTCCCGACCCTGTAACGCTTGCATTCCGCGTGCACCTAAATCGGGCACCACACGGATGTTGCCGAGGTCTGCCGTCTGCTGGAGCAGGAGCTACCCCTTTCTCTTTCGGCTGTAGCGGTCAAGCGCCTGGATCACTGAGTGCTCTTCCCCAGTCCTGAGGAACAAATTCTCTAGGCTCTTGTCATTCTGGAAAATAGTGCTCTGGGGCTCTCTAATCAAAGCAAATTGTTTCACTTTGCCATTTTAAGGCTGTAAGGGTGGAATTCTACTGCTCCCTGTGTTGCCCTCAAGGCATATTTTCTGTTCTTGGGTTCTTTCTCAGTAATCAATACCTCCTCTTCTCTACCTTTGGGGTCTATGGCTTCACTGGAACTTCCTTTCTGGCCAAACTCAGAATATTTTAAATCATTTTTCTGGGCTCTTTGTTCTTAACCTGCAACATAAATTTAGCTAAACGTCCCCAACAATAGCCAAACCACAGCCCCAACATTAGGCTGCCTTGACATTTCTTCTGCCAGAATAATTAGTCCTTTGCACTTAGTCTTGGCCAAAGCGTCTGGGCATGGAAAAATGCAGACAAACTTTTTGGGAACATATAACACAAATTGTCTGGAGTCCAACAACCAGTGCAATCCTTCTTTGTAGCAGAAACCTGTCAAACTGATCTTAATGGTCTCTGTCAGCTTTCTGGTCTTTTGACCTCAAAGTCTTCTTATTTCAATTCCAGAAGCTCCTGAATCACATGGTGAGGTGTAATTGCAACAATGACCACACTTCTCTGGTGCCAAAGTCTGTCTTACTTTTCTTGCTGAAACAAAAATATCTGGCACACAGATTTAAAGGAGGATGGGGCCAGAGATTCAGCTCAGTGGTTCCAGCATCTGCCTGGCAAGCAAGGTTCCTGGTTTGACCCCTTGTAACCACATACAACAGTGTAGCAGTGTCGTGACTCATTCCCACCAGCAATCAGTATCAGGAGCCACACGGAGGATGTAGAGGGATGCACACAGGTAGAGGGATATCATAGAGAACATTTCAGCATGTACAATGTGATACTATGTACATGTAATTGGGTTGAGCTATAACTCAGGAACTATAAGCATTCTAATTAAAGAGTCATTGTCTAGGAGTGGTCAGTGAACTTGGCAATCAAAAAAAGAAGTGGTCTATAGACATTTTTTTTTTTTTGAGACAGGGTCTCCCTTTGTAGCTCAGACTGGCCCTGAGCTCACTATGTAGCCCAGGCAAACCACGAACCCAGCAATCCTCCTGTCTCTGCCTCCCGAGTGCTGGGATTACAGGCGTGAGCCACCACGCCCAGCAAGACATTTTTATCAGAAAGTCAGTACTCCAGGGAACCAATACCATTCACTTTTGTATCTTGCTCAATAATCTGAACCTTGCTAATTAGTGTACTGAGAAGGATACAGACAAAGGGGAACACTCATACACTGCTGGTAGAAATGTAAATTGATACATTCATTATAGAAAACAGTATGAATATTCCTCAAAATTCCTTTACTGGGTGTATAGCCAAAGAAAATGAAAAGAGCATTTTGTAGACACATGCACTGCCATGTTCATTCCAACACTATTCATAATACCTAGAATATGGATTTAACCTAAATCTCCATCAATAAATGAATGAAGAAAATGTGGTGTGCAGACACACACACACACACACAAACACACACAATGAATACTATTAAGTGAAAAACATGAAATCCTGCCATTTGCAGCAAGGAAGGTGGAACAGAAAGTTTTTATCATTAAGTGAAATAACCTGGCCACCAAAAGACAACTATAACTGGGCCGGAGGGTTAGCTCAGTGGTTCTGGCGCCTGCCTTGCAAGCGCAAGGTCCTGAGTTCGATCCCCGGAAACCACATATAATGTTGGGCGTGGAGACTCGCGCCCACCAACAATCAACGCCGCATACCACAGTGCCGGACGTGGTGGCTCACGCCTGTCATCCCGGCACTCGGGAGGCAGAGACAAGAGGATTGCTGAGTTCGCGGCGGCTTGCCTGGGCTCCATAGTGAGCTCAGGGCCAGCCTGAACTACAAAGCGAGACCCTGTCTCAAAAAGCAAAAAAAAAAAAAAAAAAAAAAAAAGACAACTATAACTATGTTGAATCTAAGAAAAGGTGATTATCATAGAATTGAGTTACCAAGAACTGGGAGGGTAAAGAGGAGGAGGATCAGGAAATGTTGGCAAACAGATCTAAGATTACAGTTAGATAGGACCTGTGCAGTCACCTAGGAGTACACGAAGCTTAGGGAGAATACCTGTATACAAACCATGACACTCACCATAAAGAAATGATAAATACCCCAAATTGATCATTACCCAGTGCACATAGAAACCAAAGCATCACACCATATTTCATAAGTATGTATACATATTTTATCAATCAAAAAGCTAAGTCGGTTTCTGTTTTAAAAATTTCCAGCAGATTTGAAGCCAATATCCCTTGAGATTTTGCCCCAGGCTAAGTTATTAAACAGCATGGTCTTTAGTCAAGGAATCCCAAGTTCTGGATCCCTGCCACCACCTGGAAGCATGGCAGAATCCCGTCTCAGGAATCTTGGCAATTGCCTTAAGAAACTCTATCATGCAACACAGAGGTCTAAAATGGTACATGGGAAGTAAGTTTGGACTGATTCAAGCTTTACAACAAGATATATAAACTCTTTTAGGACACATGCTTACTAATAAATATATAGTAAATACATATATAACTATCTGTGTATTGACATGATTTTGCAACACCACTCAAAATTGAGGTTGCTTATTTTGAGAATAAGTTTGACTTGTTATTAAAGTGGATTAACTCAGGATTTCCTATTATTTACTGCTTATGAGTATGCTACACAGCCGCAACTTGTTCATCAGATTATCTCTGAGCTTAGGCTGCAGTTTGAGGACCACGTGCTTTGTGGAAAGCTTTTCACTCAATTATATATATTGTAGGGGGAAAAGTCATAGGGTGGGAAATCATGAGATAAAGTTTCTGGCCCACCCTGGGCCAGCTTTGCACATATCATTCAATCTCTTTGAGGCTTGAGTAACCACAGCCCACGTAGGGAAGTGGGAAGAAGCCTAGCTCTGAAATCACATGGCCTAAGCTAGTGTTGCTTGACTTCATTGCTCAGTAACTTCGTGATTTTGCTAAGCCTCCGTTTTCTTATCTTCAAAATAAGCTAGTGCCTTTTTATACCATTGTCAGCAAAATTTAATAAGGCACCCCCTGTTCAACCTGCAACATGATATCCAATGTCATAAATACTAAATATCATCCCAATCTCTGAAATAAGAGATTGAGTCTTAATAATCACTGCACTCTTCCTCTTTCTAAGCTCTTCCTATTTTATTTTCACTCTACTACTCACCAAAGAGAATATTCATAAGAAAAGGTAAAAATGGTCTATTTCAAATCCAGTGTCAATAGTTGTTCTAGCAAGGCCATTTATTTCTTTATTGATACAGACAAACATTTGTGTGCCTATTCTATAGCACACTGGGTACCTATCTGCAGGAAGTTTTCAGTCTTACAGGGCAACCAAGAATAGATATTTTTCCCCAAAACTAAAATTTCTGCTTAGCCAGGCATCCTCAACTTTTCTAACAATCTTGTCAGGAAATAGATCTTTGCTACAAATGAGTGTTTCGTGCTATACAAATCTATGCTGTGTGCCCTTCAGTCAACGTGGAGATGAACTTTCATCCTTTTGCTTATGGTGAGAGCAAGATAGCTATGACCACTGAAAAGCCTTGCAGGGAGTTCAAGGGAATAGGGAATTGTTGCAATGACAAAAGCTTTAGTGCCTTTATCTACAATCAGACTCACATGTGGTTTGAAACCCCACATCACAAGGACTTCTTCTACTTGAAGAAATGTGCCAAAAAGGAATGATCTGGGGTAAGAAACTTCCTTAAAATCTGTAACTTTTTATTTCCTTTCTCCTCCATAAGAGTTTAGTTTAAATTTGCTCCTTAGCCAGGAAAGACAATATTTTCCCTTTTCATTTTAAAACACTAATCATGATTGATATCTTTGTATCAAATGCGTCATCCTGCATGGACGAGCACAGTGCGTTTGGCAATCTGAACAAAGCTTCCATGTGTTTGGAACCCACACTAGAAACACCATCTGCAGGCAGTTCCCTCCTGCCCAACTTGTGATTGGCAGGAAAGACTCATGAGCTGAGCTGTTTCGCTGGCTAACAGTGACTCTGCAGTACAAGGGAAACATCTGTGCCAGCCAAACAGTGACAAGTAAATAGTTAACTTGAGTCTTCACACACGTTTAAGTCATATTCCTGTGTTCTTAACACAAAGCTGTTTCAATAAAATCCACACTTGATCTACAGGTTAGCATTCACCGCCAATGTGGTGTCATTTAAGAGTTGTTTAAATCCATGGCAGCAACTCAGAGATGAATCTTAGATCATTAAGTTGTTGGTATCCAAAAGAGATCTGTAGAAAGACACTGAGAATCAGCAACCCTTGATGTTGCCCTGAAATTCTTTACCTTTTTCTGTGGTGAGGAAACAACGAATCCCCTCAGAATGGGTTCTCCTTTGAAATCTCCCTCTGAAAAAAACTCAAAACAAAAAGTATTTCTGCTAGGAGAATTTTGTGAACCACAAGTGAAAATTTTTTTTTAAAAATCAAAGTCTTCTACTTCTTCGAAATCTGTAACCCTTTATTCTAAATTTGGTTCTCGAGTTTAGGTTTACTGGAAAGACTGGTTGGAGAAGATGTAGTTTAAACAAATGGGAGAGATAGGGTGGTAATGGATCAGAGGATCATGGATGCATGGGCCACGTGGGTTTAAATCTGTGATGCATGCTAAGGAAAGCAGTCAGGGAGGGCATTGTAGGAAAGACCAGGGCTCTGGACTGAAAGGTTGAAGAGTGCTCTGAATTATAATTGTCAAAGTAATTTTTTTTTTTTGAGACAGGGTCTCGCTTTGTAGTTCAGGCTGGCCCTGAGCTCACTATGGTGCCCAGGCAAGCCTTGAACTCAGCAATCCTCCTGTCTCTGCCTCCCAAGTGCTGGGATGACAGGCGTGAGCCACCACGTCTGGCATTGTCAAAGTATTTTAATTACTTTCTTGGTTCTAGGACAAAATGCTCAACACTCATAATTTAAAGAAGAAAAGTTTATTTAGGCTAATATTTCATTCCATGATTGGCTGGCTCGAAGGCAGAAATATAATGACAGAGGAACATGGGCAACAAAATTCCCCTCTTATGGTGGCCAGGAAGCAGAGGGAGGAGGGAGACTGTAGAGAGGCAGACATGTCTTTCAGGTCACATCCTCAGTGACACACCTCTGCCAAACAGGCCCCGCCCTCTAACTGCACATTAAACTCCGCAAGAGATTAACTCATTAATGGATGAGTATGATGCCTTGTGATCTAATCATCTTCCTAAAGCCACACCTCTGAATAGGTGAAGCTTCTAGGCAGACATTTGAGATCCGAGCCAAAAGATGAAGTATCAGGGTAAATTCTTTCTCCAGTTAAACCAGAATTCACATTTATCAGGCTTGGAGCAAGTGGCATGGGTCAAGAATTCTAGGCACTGAGAAGAAAGTAAGAAAGAAAGAAAGAAAAAGAAA
>PVIC010056146.1:0-11030 GCA_004025085.1 Thryonomys swinderianus
AAAAAAAAAAAAAAAAAAAAAAAAAAAAAAAAAAAAAAAAAAGAAGGTGAGGAGCAGCTGGCAGCAGTCATCCCAGGTGGGCAGGTGAGTCTGGACGGTGGATTCCACGAAGTCGCTAAGGACCTGAGGCTTTCCTGAATAAGAGGGGCTATGTGGTTTCCAGTTCAGAAGGTCAGTCGTGGTGAAAGGCTGCCAGTGGAGAGCAGCAGGTCTGGGTGGTGCTGTCGTCCAGGATGCGAGGTGGAGGCCGGGGCTCACGGACAGGCAGCTGAATGGCAGGAGGCTGGGCTGAGGGAAGACATCTAACCAGAGGAGACTCAGGAGGAGCATTCTTAAGGCTGTGGGGGCCAGAGGGGGCGCTGGAGGCCGGTGCAGGGAGTGCTGCGTAGAGAAGAGGACTGGCTGGAGATGGACCCACCAGAGGGTTGGGAAGTACATTGTTTGGAGATGTTGGTGGCTCCGATGCGCTGGCCCTGGGGACGGGTGAAGGAGACCAGAGGGTGTCGGAAGGCAGTGGACAGTCCGGCAAGACTGGCAGTGGAGATGCTCAAGGGGGCTTGAGAACATAGGTAGAGGCTGAAAATCTTCTGGGTCAACAGTCTTGTCCACTTGGGGGTCTTTGATTTGGACTATGGGCCAGAAAAACCTGCTCTCCCTTCCTATTCATGCAGAATCAGATCTACAGGGGGAAGGTCTGAGCAACCTCCACCAGGGGTCAGTATAAAGGAAGTGGTCACGGTGGTCTGGTTTATCAGTGACGACTCTCTGCATGCACCACCTGGATATCTAGTGTTCCTTCAGGGGGCCACCCTACAATAAACAGGGCCAATCTATTTCGTAGAGGGTTCAAAAGCTTGCAGGTGTCAGTTTAATTCTGTATTTCCCACTGAATCATCTCTTATACTTTTTGACCATGCAGTATAAAACAGTGGGCTTACTTGGTGTATTGCCACAGTGTATGTACTGTGCCCTGAATGGAGCTGAAACAGCCAAGGAGAGAGAGACCACGCAGGGACCCACCTGGCTGCCTTCCTCGAAGGACTTTAGGCACAGCTTCGAGCAGGTGCCCCTGTCACCTCGGGCTTGGTTAGCCTCTTACTATGGGAGGTGAGTCTCTGTTACGCTGTATGGCATCACCACAGAACCACGGGTTGGGGCGCTTTCAGACTCTGTAGCCGAAGCTGTGCAGCCACACAGATCAGTTGTTAAAAGCCACTAACAGTATGATCAGTCATTTAAAGTTTAAACCTGTGTAAGATTTCTTTTTTTTTTTTTTTTTAAACAGGGTCTCGCTTTGTAGTTCAGGCTGGCCTTGAGCTTGCTATGTAGCCCAGGCAAGCCTCAAACTCAGCAATCCTCCTGCCTCTGCCTCCCGAGTGCTGGGATGACAGGTGTGAGCCACCACGCCCGGCACTGTGGTATGCGGTATTGATGGCTGGTGGGAGTGAGTCTCCACGCCCAGCATTGTATGTGGTTTCCGGAGATAGAACTCAGGACCTTGCGCTTGCGAGGCAGGTGCCAGAACCACTGAGCTAATCCTGCGGCCCTGTGTAAGATTTCTTACTCCAAAGCTTGAACAATTATTTCCCAGTAGACAAGAGTCAGCCACCTGTCCTGAAATTGTGGTGTCACCACACATAAGAATGTATAGGAGTTCTGTGCTCTTCTTCAACCATTCAGCATAATATGTGAGGGTCCTGTTGTCCATTCTTCTTCTGGGGGCTTGATCCCTATGCCACTCAGAGAGGAGAAAACACACATAACCACGGGGTTTCCTTGGAGCTAGCACTGTTGGTCTGTTGTTTCTCCCTAGGAGGCTGACCCCGTCTGGGGTTACTTTGTGTTAGCAGAGACAGGTGCCTTTTCCCAGTAAGCCCTGAAGCCTGCTTCGTTCTTTTCTCTGCATTATCTTCAGTTTAGCTGTGGTTTCTAAGTTTTCTATCAGCCCCTATCAATTTTTGAATGCTGAAAACAGCACCTTTTTTTTCTTTTCCGTTCCCTGCCAAACTTGCACAGATCAGCAAATATCTCTGAGATTCCTTGTGAATAAAAACAAAAAGTATTGTTGCCAGGCTGGATGATTTAGCTCAGTGGTTCTATTACAGGTAGAAAAGCCAGCTAGACATATGTAGGCAGACAGATAGGACTGGCCCTTGGAAGGGAGCAAAAAAAAGCCAACTTGGGGCCGGAGGGTTGGCTCAGTGGTTCTGGCACCTGCCTCGCAAGTGCAAGGTCCTGAATTCAATCCCGGTAACCACATACAATGCTGGGCGTGGAGACTCATGCCCACCAGCAATCAAAATACCACATACCACAGTGCTGGGCATGGTGGCTCACGCCTGTAATCCCAGCACTCGGGAGGCAAAGACAGGAGCATTGCTGAGTTCGAGGCTTGCCTGGGCTGCATAGTGAGCCTAGGGCCAGCCTGAACTACAAAGCGAGACCCTCTCTCAAAAAAAAAAAAAAAAAAAAGCCAACTTGGAGGTTAGTGTTGCCAGAGAAAAAGCTATCCCACCCATGTGGGATGAATAGCTGTGACTGATATTTCAAATAGGCAGCCACCAGATATTCTAAAGAAGGCGCCAACCTCCTGAGGTGGAGGGCTGAGACTTTAACCCACCTCCCCCGAAAAGAGTCAAAGTCAAAAATTCCTGTTTGATTGTTATAGCCCGTCTACCTTTTCTGAATCTCATTGGTGGCCCCTACTTTTGAACCCACCCCACCTCGTGAGTTTGGTTCATCAGATTCCCCTGGGAAAAGCGATTCTGGGTTACCCACTTTCTGGTTCCCCCTTTTGTCACTCTTAGGGCAAAAGGTTTCTCTTTCAATAAAATTTTCCTACTCAAACATCCGTCGTTCCTAAAATTCATTCTTCGACTTTTAGAGAACACGAACTCGCATTTCAGGTGGAGAGTTAGGCCTTAACTCTCCTGCATCAGTTCTGGCGCCTGCCTAGTAAGCACAAGGTCCTTGATTTGATACCAGGTAACCACATACAACAATACCGGGCGTGGGGACTCATGCACACTGGCAATCAGTACCACATACCACAGTGCCAGGCTTGGTGACTCTCGCCTGTCATCCCAACACTCGGGAGGCAGAGGAATTGCTGAGTTCAAGGCTTGCCTGGGCTACATAGTGAGCTCAGAGCAAGCCTGAACTACAAAGTGAGACACTGTCTCTAAAAAAAGTATTACTGCCAAGCAACATATAAAAGGAGAGCATTCTTTTTATGCTTTTGGTTTCCATGGAGAATTCTAATTATTGAGATTAATCAAATGAAATTTATGCAAAGAGACTTTTTTTTTTTTTTTTTTTGAGACAGGATCTCACTTTGTAGTTCAGGCTGGCCCTGAGCTCACTATGTAGCCCAGGCAAACCTCGAACTCAGCAATCCTCCTGTCTCTGCCTCCCAAGTGCTGGGATGACAGGTGTGAGCCACCACACCTGGCACTTGCAAAGAGACTTTTAATAGAGCAAGTAGGAGAAATACTTAGATGAAACCTCCCACCAGAAATCAAGCAGTATCCCATAACATTAATTGACTAAAGTAAAATCTTTCTAGTATGCCAATAGTTTTTCTAGTTTTAATACATTAGTATTTGTTTTAGTGACATTTTTTGTTGCTAGGACAAAATATCTGACATCCAGATTTGGAGAGGAAAGGGTTTATTTGGTTTACAGTTCATAGAGATTTCAGTCCAAAATCAGCTGGCTCTGCAGCTAGGGCGGCAAACAAAAATCTCAGGAGAAACAACATGGCACACATCAGGCAGCAAAATTAACCAGAGGGTTGAACAGCATCTTTCTGTCCCTTTTATCTTTTTTTTTTTTTTGAGACAGGGTCTCGCTTTGTAGTGCAGGTTGGCCCTGAGCTCACTATGTAGCCCAGGCAAGCCTGGAACTCAGCAATCCTCCTGCCTCTGCCTCCCGAGTGCTGGAATTATAGGCGTGAGCCACCGTGCCTGGCACTGTGGTATGTGCTACTGATTGCTTGTTGATGCAAGTTACCAGGCTAGGCAGGGGCTGGAAGACTGAGCTGAATCTCCAGCCCTGTCCCTTTTATCTTATCGAGACTACCGGGATTAGGGTGGTGTCAAACTAATCACTCATGTGTAGTGGTTTAGCAATCACATGTCCTTAATCCCAGCACCACAAATTACAGATTGAACTACCTCTGAAGAAGAAAGTCCCACCTCATCCACATGATGTTTTGGAGGGACATCTAAACACAAACCATAACAATATTTAATCCAAATCATACATCACGTGCACATCATTTCTAATATAAATTACTACCAGGTATTTATGGTATATATTATATGGAAGAAAATAGTTCTTTTCTCCAAGCACAAGAAACCTTTACAACAAAAGAAAAATATCCATGTTTATATCTTTTTTAAATTGAATGCTTTATTGGTACAATTTATATACATCTCACTATTTTATATCTTATGTCACATGGAAGCCTGTAGACTGAGGGAAGGCCCAAAGACTGAGGGAAACTGTATTTTATGGATTTTTCTAAGCTATATGTAGAAGTGTGATGTACAAAAGGATACGATTTAATGGTAACAATCTGGAGAATTTCGGAAAGCCTGTTTGCTGAGATTCATCTTGGTCTCTCTGAATGATGATCTTTCCTTCCTGGGATAGAGAAAGACATCAATCACATGAAGTTCTTCAAAGGGAGAAAAAAAGTCAGAGGAAAATGAAGACTTCAGAATTGTGGTTGGGGAACACATTTGAAGAAGGCCAAGCCTCAAGATAAAGATGTAGTGGCTAGACTTCCATGCCTCCCTAGGGGATAAGCAGGAGCTAGGAATTATACTGTAATGAGTGCCATCTGGCTCAAGAGGTCCAACTGGGCATGAGTCACCTAGGTGGGTGACCACAGCTTCCAGATCCATCCGGCCCCCCCATATTCTTTTGGTCTTTCCATTTATTCCTGCTACATAACCACTTCCCTACTAAATCAATATTAGCTGAGCATCTGTGTTTATCATCGTGTAGGCTGAATGTAGTTTGCCCCACATTGTACCCACACTGCGTTGCTGCTCTAAGAAAGAACCTTGGTGGCACCTCACTTCCGGGTACCCCCTTGTCT
This sequence comes from Thryonomys swinderianus, assembly GCA_004025085.1. Classification (NCBI taxonomy): domain Eukaryota; kingdom Metazoa; phylum Chordata; class Mammalia; order Rodentia; family Thryonomyidae; genus Thryonomys; species Thryonomys swinderianus. Next base: position 5,108 of record PVIC010056146.1, read on the forward strand.
CTCAGGAGCTGTGTTTCAAAAAATCTTTCCTGCTCTTAACCTTTGCTGTCCTTTAGAATTCATTCTTTGATTTCAGGGGACATAAACTTGGCACATCTGACATCTAGCAGGTTGGGAATTGTATTTTTTTTTCATTATTCAGTAAACTTCATTGGTACATTATATACACAGCTCACAATCACACACAACATTGGAGAATTTGTACCAATATGTGACACAGGTCAATTCTCACTTTTACCCACATCCCTGCCCACCCACTCCCTCCCCACCTCCTATATACATAGTGTTTTTTTTTTCTGAATCATATTTATTCCTTTCCCTCACTACGTTCCCACACCAAATTCCTTTTGGATATTTCCCATTCTACAAAAACTATCACACATTCTAGAGCTCCTTTACCTCTACAGGTGCTTATATCAAAGAAAAGATCTGATATTTGCACATCTGTGTTCTATTTATTTCACTTATTAGTGTGTCCTCCAGGTGTCTCCATTTGCACATAAATGAATGAATCCTGTCATGCTTCATGGCAGAGTAATACTCCATTAAAACCACATTTTTTTTTTTGCTTTTGAGACAGGGTCTCGCGTTGTAGTTCAGGCTGGCCCTGAGCTCACTATGGCACCCAGGCAAGCCTGGAACTCAGCAATTCTCCTGCCTTTGCCTTCTGAGTGCTGGGATTACAGATGTGTGCCACCAAGCCTGGCACTGTGGTATGTGGTACTGATTGTTGGTGGGCATGAGTCATCACGCCCAGTATTGTTGTATGTGGTTACCAGGGATCCAGGATGAACCAGGGACCTTGCGCTTGCTAGGCAGGCACTGGAATCACTGAACTAAATCTCGGGCCCTGGAGACTTGACTTTCACAGTTCAACATCACAGAACTGGTCTCTCTAGTGTGAATATCAGCAAATAGGCTTGGAAAGTTCATTTTGGGACCCAGATCTATAACTAGGAAACTGTCCAGAGACATGTATCTCTGTTGCTTGCCATGAGCATTGTCAGCAGCACTTAAAATAACTATAAAGGAGATTTTCTTAAGTCACAACTGTGAATCTGTGCCTTACTATTAGGATGGAAAACTGAAAGCAGATGTCAGTTTTAGTCTGTGAATTTTCTGATGCCAACTAGTGCTGGGATAATTTTAGAAACATAGGTACAAGAGGAAACAATTATAGTGTGAATAGTGGGAATGTGTGGGATAGAAAGGGTTTAATAAGCGGCTGGCAAACACATGATCCAGCTGGGAGTGTTTGCTGGGTTAAATTTGTCCCTTTTAAGAAGAATAATTGAGCAAAGGAGAATTTAAGTTTTATGGTTTTAGGAGGAAGACAGAGTTAGGGTTAGGATTTGTTACATTCTGCTTTCTAGTATCTTATCGAGGATTTCTGCATCTGTGATCATTAAAGAGATTGGCCTGTAATTCTCTTTTTTGGTTGGATGCTTCTCTGGTTTTAGTATAACACTTGTTTCCAGAAATAAGTTTGGGGGTTCTCTTTCAATTTCATTAGTTTGAGGAATAGTAGCATTAGATCTTCTCTAAAATTGGTGTAGGGCTGGATATTTAGCTCATTGGTTCTGGCATCTGCCTAGCAAGCGCAAGGTCCCTGGTTTGATCCCTGGTAACCACATACAACAATACTGGGCATGGTGACTCATGCCTACCAGCAATCAGTACTACATACAATAGTGCTGGGCGTGGTGTCTCATGCATGTAATCCCAGCACTTGGGAGGCAGAGGCAGGAGGACTTCTGTGAGTTCAAGGCTGGCCTGGCCTACATAGTGAGCTCAAGGCCAGCCTTAACTACAAAGTGAGACCCTGTCTCAAAAAAAAAAAAAGAAAAAAAGAAAAAAATCACAGGAAATGAATCTTAGGAATGTCACCGATACTTCAAGGGAATGAGTGTTCATGACATTCCCCGAAGTTGCTTGTTCCAGCAGCATTCACTGAGAGGCAGAAGCCAAGAATAGACAAGCCTCCACAAACTGCAATATGTTTCTACTGCTCTCTACTAGCAATTGTAGCATCGTGCCATTTCCAGAGAAGTATTTTCACAGAACAGGCCATGAATGATGAATTTGGAGCTATCAGCAAGGCAATGACTTGATAATTGACAGAACTTTGTAATGATATCATTTCTGGAATAATTTCTCTGGTATTCTACTGGGTACAGTTCTGAAACTCAGTAGATGCCACATTACTGTTAACCAAATGATTTAATGAGTTCATGAATGCATTGCATAAACGAATGACAGACGGGATGTTTTTGGAAAGTGCATCTTACTCTGGTTTAAGTTTTAACTATGGCACAGCAAGTGACATTTTTTACTTGTCATCCTCAATCCTAACTTTCTGCCAAATTTTAGGTTTTTGGAACAATCCTATTGTATCTTTCTAACTAGTAGGAAAATTTGGTGGAAAATTAATTAAAATACTTTGAACTGATTGTTTGTTAAACTTTCTAGTTGAATGTCAGTCAGATGGCCAAGAAGCACAAGTCTGGTATTTCTTTTTCTTTTTTGCAGAACCCGGGATCACAGAATCTTACACCCGTAAGGCAGGCATGGCACCATTGAGTTAAATCCCCAGGCTCTGTATTTGTTTTTTTTTTTTTTTTTTTTTGCTTTTTGGAGACGGTCTTGCTTTGTAGTTCAGGCTGGCCCTGAGCTCACTATGGTGCCCAGGCAAGCTGCCGCAAACTCAGCAATCCTCCTGTCTCTGCCTCCCGAGTGCTGGGATTACAGGCGTGAGCCACCACGCCCAGCATTATATGTGGTAACCGGGGATCGAACTCAGGTCCTTACACTTGCGAGGCAGGCGCCGGAACCACTGAGCTAACCCTCCGGCCCTCTGTATTTGTTTTTAAGACCAAAGTATAAACCAAAATACTGCTAGGTGCCAGACCAGTATAGCTGAACTGTTGCATAGAAGGCCAAGAACATAAATTGTATGAAATTCAGAATTAACTATGACTTGGGTGTCAAATGGCTAATTGCAGTGAATAAATTACTAGTAAGCAGGACTAAGTAACACTGTGAGAACTGTTAGTTAGATTATTAGGCCATAATTGATTAAAAGTTTTGTGTGGGACTTGCCTCTATCCCTTTGAGAGTGTAACAATAAGCATGCACTATTCTTCAGTTATGAGGTTCAAGGAACAATAAGCAGAAACTGAATGTAAAAGTGGAAGTACCACACAAATCTGAGGCTTTTCTTAGTTTCTTGCACTTAGAAGGTTCTAGATAAAAAGTGCATTGGGCTGGTAGCAGAAGTGCTGAGACTATACAGCTGTCCCTCAATATCCCTGAGGGATGCTGCTCAGGTCCCTCAGATCGCACGCATTGTGTCTGTGTACAGCCTACAAACACCTCCAGAATACTTTAAATCCTCTCTACATTACTTACAAAACCTAATACATTGGAGATGCTCTGTAGTTATTATGCTGTATTGTGTAGGGAATAAGGACAAGAAAAACCTTTGTACATGTTGAGTACACATGCTAGTTTGAATCTGCTGGTGGAGAACCCGTGGACAGAGTGTGAACTCACTTCCATTTTCTGATGTAAGGAAGAATCCAAGAAGAAGGATTTTTGGTTTTAGGGTCATACATACAGCCTGTACCTCAGCTATCCTCACACGCTTGCCCATCACATCCCCTGCCTGGGGTCCTTTCCTTTCTTCCATTAATCCTACTGCTCCCAGGGGGATGAGCATCCCTTCCGGGAGGGTGTGTTCTCCCGATTACATGCTCGTGTAGACCGCATCTCTCCCGCACAGTACTGACATGTCAGGGCTTTTTCATGTTGTTGTGGCTATTTGATTAGCGTCTGTCTCCCAGGGAAGAGTGTGGGTGGAGCCCACAGTGGGTGGGGCCGCTCTGGTTTTGTCCTCCGTGGCCCTGCTGGATCAGTGGAGGAGTGGCGTCAATGCACACACGTATTTCACTTGACTGCAGATTACCGGATTTTGATTCTTCGGCCAAATTTGGAAATAAATGGGTGACCCTTGGCTTCCTGGGAGTAAAGGCAGAGCGCAGAGACAGACACACTTCACTGGAGTATCCTCACCATCCAGCGCCACTTCTGAACACGAGTGGAGCTCAGCAAACATCTGTGCCATTAAAGAACACTGGAGCCAGAGGTCTGGAATTTGAACTTGGTTTCCAAAATGTTCTGGCTGAGCAATCTTGGTGAAGTTTGAGCCTGCTGGGGAGGCTGTGTTGTGCAGTAGGGTGAAAATAAACCTCACTTGTCAGCTTTTCTTGGTCCAAATCTCCATTCTGAGTGCATGACAATGTGTTACACATCATCATGTCCAAATATGCTTGTACATGGGCATGTCAGTAGTGGTATCCAAATTCCAGGATAACTTCATAGCATATATTAGATATTGGCAAATATTTGTCACTTTTCACATCTATGAATGTCTATAACATGGGGCTAACATTATCTACTTCAGAATTGTTGCCTCTCAAATAAGTTTATGTGCATCAAACACTTTTCTGGTACCAAGGATCAAACTCAGGACCTTATACTTGCTAGCCAGGAGTGGCGTTAGTGAGCTGTATACCTGGCTAGTCAAGCACTTTTATGACATGAGGTTCAACATAAACTTTCCTCCTTATTCCTTCTGGTGTCAAAACTAAGATATATCATGTGGGGGCGGAGGGTTAGCTCAGTGGTTCCGGCACCTGCCTCTCAAGCGCAAGGTCCTGAGTTCGATCCCCCGTAACCACATATAATGCTGGGCGTGGAGACACGCCCACCAGCAATCAACACCGCATACCACAATGCTGGGCGTGGTGGCTCACGCCTGTCATCCCAGCACTGGGGAGGCAGAGACAGGATTGCTGAGTTCGAGGCTTGCCTGGGCACCATAGTGAGCTCAGGGCCAGCCTGAACTACAAAGCGAGACCCCGTCTCAAAAAAAAAAAAAAGATATATCATGTGCAGGAACAAATTCCCTATGATGAATGTGATCATAATGTACACCAAAATGTACTAATAAACTTAATGAATAAATGTTTTTAAAAAAGAAAAAGGAACAAGAAAAATTGGGGCAGAACCATCATTGCCAGAAGGTGGCACTGTGGTAATAACTGTCGTTTCAGGGGTTTAGCTCAGTAAACCAGTATCTTTTGACTATCCCTTTTAAATTTGAATCCTGAGGTGAGAAAAATGGGTTGCATTTCAGAAGGAAGCATTGTCATATAATGGAGTAATGTCTCCTGTAAATGACATTTCAACAGCCAAGTCTTTTATCTAGAGAATTAGGAGGGGAAAACTTAAAACATCTCTGTAGATTCTTTTTTTTTTTTTTTTTTTTGATACAGAGTCTTGCTTTTGTAGTTCAGGCTGGCCCTGAGCTCACTATGTAGCCCAGGCAAGCCTCGAACTCAGTAACCCTCCTGTCTCTGCCTCTCGAGTGCTGAGATTACAGGCGTGAGCCACCACGCCCGGCACTGTGGTTTGTGGTATTGATGGCTGGTGGGCGTGAGTTTCCACGCCCAACATTGTATGTGGTTTCCGGGGATCTAACTCAGGACCTTGGGCTTGGGAGGCAGGCGGCAGAACCACTGAGCTAAATCTCCGGCCCCTCTCTGTAGATTCTTATTTGAAAACAAAAACTTCAAGAATAGGAAAATGGGGCCAGAGGGTTAGCTCAGTGGTTCCGGCGCCTGCCTTGCAAGCGCAAGGTCCTGAGTTCGATCCCCGGTAACCACATATAATGCTGGGCGTGGAGACACGCCCACCAACAATCAACACCGCATACCACAATGCTGGGCGTGGTGGCTCACGCCTGTAATCCCAGCACTCGGGAGGCAGGGACAGGAGGATTGCTGAGTTCGCGGCGGCTTGCCTGGGCACCATAGTGAGCTCAGGGCCAGCCTGAACTACAAAGCGAGACCCTGTCTCAAAA
>PVIC010056147.1:0-10972 GCA_004025085.1 Thryonomys swinderianus
CAGGGTCTCACTTTGTAGTTCAGGCTGGCCCTGAGCTCACTATGGTGCCCAGGCAAACCTGGAACTCAGCAATCCTCCTTCCTCTGCCTCCCGAGTGCTGGGATTACAGGCGTGAGCCACCACGCCCGCCACTGTGGTATGTGGTATTGATTGCTGGTGGGCGTGAGTCACCATGCCCAGCATTCTATGTGGTTACCGGATCGAACTCAGGACCTTGCGCTTGCGAGGCAGGCCCCGGAACCACTGAGCTAAATCTCCAGCCCTACCCACACTGGTTTTGAACTCACGGCAATCCTCCTGCTTTTGCCTCCCAGGTTCTGGGATCACAGGTGCAGTTCACCATACCAATAAAGTAGCAGAGCTGTAGCTCCTAGAACAAGTACTTAGCAAATACAAGGTTTTGACCAGTGTTCCAATAGTCTCAACTGGTAGGGAGGCTGAGGCAGGAAAATCACTTTTTTGAGCACAGGAGTTTGAGGCCAGTCTGGGCAACGTGGGTAAGACCCCATTTCAAAACAGAACAAGGCATGTCTAACCGCCTTAACTAGTAAGTAATTCTACTGTACCACGTATCAGACAGTATTCTTTCCCTTACCAAACTTAAGTGGCTAACTCTTGTCTCTTCATTTTTTGTCTCTAGAATCCAGCACTGGAGCCTAATGCTGGGTACATAATAAATGCTCAATAATTTTTAAGAGGGAAAAAGATGGTAAAATAAACAAGAGAAACGGAAGGAGGAAGTAGTGCACTTAATACAAAGTTTAAAATTAAATTTCAAGTTTCCTATCATTTAAAACTGATCAAAGGGGTAATTACTCATCAATGTTTTAAGTTCAATACAGCACGGTAAACTGAATGTGTTGTGCACACCCGTAATTCCTGCACTCTGGTAAGGCAGGAAGTCCTCAGGTTTGAGCTCAGCGTGGGTAACTCAGAGACTTGGCGAGACCCGTCTCAAAATAAAACATAGAAACAAGGGTTGCAGATGCAGCTCGGTGCGAAGGCCTGGCTTCAATCAGCAGTACTGCAAATAAATATTCCAGCCGCAGGCGTTCAGGACAGAGCTCCGCCCGGCAGAGCCCTGCTCCCGGCCGGCCTATCCCGGGCCGGCCCTCGATCCGGAAGCCCAGATCCCGAGGCCTGGCGAACGAAGTCAGCCAGCGGGACACCAAGCCCAGCTCGCAGACGCTTTGGGGCAGGGACGCCGAGGTGCTCAGCCCGGAGCAAGGCGAGCCCGGCGGGGACCCCGCCCGGGAAACGCCGGAACTGGCGGCCGCACCACGGCCTCCCTCGGATCCACGCCAGGAGAGCGGAATTCGGAGCCCCGCCGGGGCGTGGGCCCTTTAAGAGCCACCTCCCGCCCCGCCCTTCCTCCCCGACGGGGGGCGGGTCCGGAAGCGGAAGTGCGCGGCGCGGGCGCGCCGGTCCCAACATGGCGGCCGCCAGGGCCCCCAGGCCCGCGTTTTCCGAGCCCGTGGCCGCTCAGCTGCTCGGCGTGCTGTGGCTTGCGGCTGTCGCCTCGGGCCCCTGGGGGGTGGCTGCCAGCGCCGCGGCCGGGACCGAGGAGACGCCGAGGTGCGAGGACCTCCGCGTGGGGCAATATCCTTGGGAGAGCAGCCCTCGGGCGCAGGAGGGCACGGGGTGACGGAGAGTACGGCGGACGACGGGGCCCGCCGGGGCGACGGTGACCGGGAAAGGGCTGCAGGGGCGGGCGCTCGTGCCCACCTGCGCCGTGGCCCGCCCGGCGCCCGGAAGTGGGTCTGGCCGGGAGACCTGCGCGTCGCCGTGGTCACCGACCAGGCCCCGGAGGGCCTAGCCGGCGCCCCGGCCTCGGGACCTCGGCCTCGCCCTTTGAGCTCGGTTTTCCGCGGAGCTGCACCGGGCGGAGTCCCGTTAACCCCGAGAGCGGTGCACGGCAGGGGGAACCTCGGCGAGCTCTGGGGGCCCCACAGGCTGGATCGCTCGGTGTTGGGGTACACAGAGGCACATAGCTGCTTTTGTACTAAATTAGTACTGCGTCACACAGATTTTCAAACAGAAATAACACAGCCTGTGATAATGCTTGAACGTCATTATCTCGGAACCCTGAAATCCCCCAGTGCTCCCAAATCTGAAAGTCTTTTGAGTAGCGACGCGCACAAGACACAGCCTGTACAAGAAGGGTTCTGTAAGGGGAAAATTTGAAAGTTAAGAAATTTCTGTCTTATAGTTACGAAATTGGAACAGGGTTAGCGAGTACTCATTTTTCCCTCAGAGCACCCAACTTGTTTTTAAAATTGGCTCACCAGTTAAAAATAGTCCAGGTAGATAGATGAGCCAACAACTGGCAGAAATTGCGAGAAATGAGAAATGAAGGGGTGAGGGAAAAAAACGAGCTCTGGAGAATGAACGTGGGCAGAACACAAGATAAAAGAGAATACGAGCTGTTTTAAAGAAGAGCGATGATGGGCCCAGAGTAGATAGTCCACGCCTGGTGAGAGTGTTGGACAAGTTCTCTCTCCTGCTCCTTCAGCTCTGGGACCCTGCAGTTGACAGGTCCCGCCCCTTTGTGCAGCTGGGTTAGCCTTGAGACTGGCATTCTGCTGCTGTGATGTGGCCATAGTAGGTCTCCCTCACACATTTGCCTAAAATGGAGTCAAGAGAGTCCAAACCTCAGGGAGCAGAGTTGATTTTAACCTGAAATTCTCTTAAATAATTTGGTAATAACTTTCAATATTCCTTGGTATTTTGCATACTGATGATGTGTTATTTAAGAATGACTTCTCTGCTAAGCTTTTAATATAATTTAGTTTATCTCTCCTGTAAGTTAATTTTCAGGGATTATTTATTTGGCAATGCTAAACATTCATATCTCCCTGTGTTGACTTAGATGAATTATCAGCCCTTGCAATGTGAGTATATTTGCTATTCAAAGACATAATGATGTTTTATGTTGGAAATGAGTTCATGTTTCCTTAACTTCTTTAACATATATTTGTAAAGGTCCAAAGATAAATGATGCTACACAAGAACCAGTTAACTGTACAAACTACACAGCTCATGGTAAGACTTCCAGAATAATAATCTTTAAAAATAATTTTTAAAATGTCAACAGCTGTGTTCTGTACATCAATATATAACCATGAAAAATAGTAGATGTGATTTTTTTCTTTCTTTTTTTTTTTTTTGGACACAGGGTCTCACTTGGTAGTTCAGACTAGCCTTAAACTCATTGTGTAACGCAGGGTACCCATGAGCTCATGGCAATTCTCTACGTCCCAAGTGCTGGGATTACAGGTGTGAGCCACCACACCCTGGTGTTGTGATATGTGATATCTATGTGGTGTTAGAGTTCGAACTCTGGGCCTTGCACTTGGCAGGCAGACAGCAGAACCATTGAGCTAAATCTCTGGCCCAAATATGTTTTTTTCTTAGGTTATACATAATTATTTAGTTTTCAGAATAATTTCAATTTAGAGAACTAGTTAAGAGTTGTCATTGATTAATTTCTTTGTTTCTCAGCAGTGCTAACTAAATAGTTTCTCTACCACTGAACTGTAATATTTAAGTTGAAAATAATCTTATGCTAGGGCCGGAGATTTGGCTCAGTGGTTCCGGTGCCTGCCTTGCAAGCGCAAGGTCCTGAGTTCGATTCCCAGTAACCACATGCAATGCTGGGCATGGAGACTCATGCCCACCAACAATCAATACCACATACCACAGTGCCGGTTGTGGTGGCTCACGCCTGTAATCCCAGCACTCGAGAGGCAGAGACAGGAGGATTGCTGTGTTCGAGGCTCGCCTGGGCTACATAGTGAGCTGAGGGCCAGCCTGAACTACAAAGTAAGACCCTGTCTCAAAAAAAAAAAAATCTTATTCTAATTATAGAAAGTCATAATTTTATGGGTTTTTTTTGTTTTTTTGTTTTTTTTTTTTTTGAGACAGGGTCTCACTTTGCACTTCAGGCTGGCCCCCAGCTCACTATGTAGCCCAGGCGAGCCTCGAACTCAGCAATCCTCCTGCCTCTGCCTCCGGAGTGCTGGGATTACAGGCGTGAGCCACCACGCCCTGCACTGTGGTATGTGGTACTGATTGCTGGTGGGCGTGAGTCTACATACCTGGTATTGTTGTATGTGGTTACTAGGATGGAACCAGGGACCTTGCGCTTGCAAGGCAGGCACCAGACCCGCTGAGCTAAATCTCCGGCCCATATCTGTTTCTTTGAGACAGGATCTTGCCAAGTAGCTAAGTTGCCCACCTTGTGCTTGAATTTTTGGTCCTTCAGCCTTCTAGAGTGGGGATTATGAAGTTGTGCTACCATGCACAGCTAAATTTTTTTAACTGCTGTATGAAACATAAATATCTCAAGTATAGCATTTTATTTCTCAAGCTGTAGTATGCAGAGATAATCCTTTAGTTTGCCTAACAGGAACTTGAATTGATACTTAATTCAATAGAATATAGTTAGAAACTGTACCACCTATATTATCTGCTTATAACATGTAAGTACATTTTAAATATGAAAGCAGCACTAAAGACTTCTGGTATGTTTGGAGGGTAGGGAGATGTTTGATACTGTACAACACCTTCAGCCTAAAGACTGTGAGAATTTAGGTTATTCTAAATTCTGTGTAATGCCAGATAGCATCTAACACACTGCTCCCATTCATTCTCATTCAGAGGAGTGTATATTACAGGGAGCGGGAGGCCCATGCATAGATGGGAATTGGAGCCACTTACCGTTCTTATCTGGTGGGAATGAAGTGAGGTTAATTGGAAGAACAAGTAATGAGTAAATACTGTGTCTCTGTGTGTGTGTGTGTGTGTGTGTGTTTGTGCACTTGCCCACGTGTGTGTATTGCTGGGAATTGAGGGCAGAACCTTGTGTGTGCTAAGCAGTCACACTATTGCTAAGCTGCACTCTGAGCCCTATGCGGATTTTTTAAAAATATCTAAGGAAGTAAGTTGATATTGCTGTTTTCTTTATAAATAAAGCTGTTTTTAAGCATATCTTTTTGTGGCTTGATAGCTCATTGCTTCTTTGCATGGAATGATACTCCACTACAGATGTACCACAGTTTGTTCATCCATTCATCTGTGAAAGGCCTTTTGATGACTTCCAAATTTTGGCAGTTAGGAGTAAAGCTTCTATAAATAAAGGAAGAAGTGATAAAACCCGGCATTATCAGCTTGACAGAGCATCCTGGTACCCTCATGGTTACTGCCCTGCCTCTGTAGTAACCCTTTATCCTCTTGAGCCCCCTAGCCCCACCATAGCAAAGTTTATTTGAAAAGTGCATATAAAGAATGAGGGAGCAATTAGCAGTGCAGAGTGAGCTTAGCTAAGTAAAAAGAGGCAAAAGCAAGATAAAAGTGCGCTCAGGAAAAAGCAGGGCCTTTCATGAGATGGCCATGGTAGCCTCATGGCCACTATAAGTGTGAATTAGCTTTGTGGCTTGGAGATGATTTCAGAGTTGGGGGCATGTTCATGCTCTGTGAGGAAGAGCACCCAGAGGGTCTTGTGCCTTGTGCCCAAAACCCCTCTTGGCTTTCTGACTAGGATTGGTGTGAGCTTGCTCTTGCTTGGCCTTTGTCCTCCGCCCCTCTTCCGTCCTCTCCTTCCTTCTTCATTTTCCCTTTCTTCTTCCTTCCCCTATTATTTGCATTTTTCTTAAGAAGAGAAATCTTTTTTTTTTTTTTTTTTTTTTTTTTTTTTTTTTTTTTTTTTTTTTTTTTTGAGACAGGGTCCTGCTTTGTACAAAGTTCAGCCTGATCCTGAGCTCACTTTGTAGCTCAGGCAAGCCTGGAGCTCAACGGTCCTCCTGCCTTTTCCTCCCAAGTGCCGGGATTATAGGCATGAGCCACTGCTGGGAACAATCCTGTTTGGAGGAAATAATTGCAAGGTCAAAACTGACCAGGCCTTTTTGCAGTCTTTGGACTTAACTATATTGCAAAGAATTTTGTTTGGGAGAAACAATTGGAAGGTCAAAATTGAACAGTCCTTTCTGTCTGCCTACGACTTTTAGACTCAACTCACCTTTACCTCTGGTAACAACAAGGACTCTGGTTGCCCCACGTGCTGTGATGCTTCAGGGTGGAACTACTCCATTGCTGGTGTCTGCTCTGCACTCTGAGTCTTTGTTACATTTTGTTACTCTAGAGGTGCTGAATAAAAGGTGTGTCAGGCTGGGGCCTGGAGTCTTTTGCTACCCAGAGTAGCATGGATCAGGCCCAAGTTCAGCATCTGTAAGCCGCACCTGTCCCTAGGTACATTCCCTTCCCGTTTCCCACAAGCCACCACTCCGGGCTAGAAATTTCTTTAACATGAACAGTTTAGTTATAAACATCAGTACATTTAATGATATGTATGCTTTAGTCCATATACTAATTTCATAAAACTACCCAAAAGCTTTTATAGCATTTCCTCTCATTTTAGGACAGGATCCTTAAAAATTAAGTTTTGCATTTGGTTTTCTTTTATTAGGATTTTTTTTTTTTTTGAAACAGGGTCTCCTTTGTAGTTCAGGCTGGCCCTGAGCTCACTATGTAGCCCAGGCAAGCCTTGAATTCAGCAATCCTCCTGCCTCTGCCTCCTGAGTGCTGGGATTACAGGCGAGTGCTGGGATTACAGGTGTGAGCCACCACACCTGGCACTGTGGTATGTGGTATTGCTTGCTGGTAGGCGTGAGTCACTATGCCCAACATTGTATATGGTTACAGGGATTGAACTCTGGACCTTGGGCTTGTGAGGCAGGCACCGGAACCACTGAGCTAAATCTCCGGCCCTTATTAGGATATTTTCATGGCTTTGTCTTTTGTGATACCAGTGTGTGTGACAGCTATAACTAGCCCCTTTTGTTTTAATAATGTTCCTTCTTTGAGACTGTTGGGTATTTCTTTATGGCTAGGCTGAACTCATACACTTCTCTTAGTTACTTTTCTCATTGTTGAGACAAAATACCCAACACCCAAGGTTAAAGGAAGGAAGGTTTATTTAGCGTACAGTTTGTAGAGATTTCAGTTCATCCTTGGCTCACTCTGAGGCAGAGGCATGGCAGAGGGGAACCAGTCCATGGTAAAGCAGGGCAGGCAGCAGGCAGCAAGCAGGAGGAGGTGACGCAGCAGCAGCAGTTCTAGTGGCAGCAGCCTTCTGTCTCCGCCTTATATTCCATCCCTCCCACTGAGCCCAGGGTAGGGCACTGTCCATCCCAGCATCGCATCCTAGATCAGTCATCTCCGAAAAGCCCCACTGTGACTGCGGGAGGCTGTGGGGTTCCTCGAGACACAGGCCGGAAGGTGATGCGCTGCCTGGGTGGCCTCTGTGGCTCTGGGGCCACATGGCATCTGTCCCTCATTGGAAATGGTTGTTGAATACTGCGTTGTTCTTTTTTAACCATAACTTAAGTTTTCTTTTCAATAAATAAACAGCCCTTGGGGAGGCTTATTAGAGAGCTTATTAATAGCCTATTCCTCATCAAAAATTTCTCCTAGATTTATCATCTATCCTTGATTGTGCCCCAAATGATTATTTATTCTGATAATTGTAAAATGGTGGTTTTTCTGCCTTAGTCCCAAAGATGTGTCTTTTAGTGCTGGAAATTGGCTCTTAGATTTTGTTTTCACTGAACTCTGGAACGGCACACTTAATTTCATGATACAGTATAACCTGCTACAAAAAATAATATCCAGTCTGCCTTTTTTTGAATCAAGACTGACTGATTATTTCTAGGTTAGTGTTTATGTGCCTGTGCTTGTTTAAAAATAAAAAACAGATGATAGTGTTGGATGAGCTTTGGATTCAGCCCCCAGCACTGACCCCCACCGTGCATAGGTACATAAATAAAAACACCACAGGGTCCTGTCAGATGCCTCCCTGCAGGTGTGGACACAGAATGTGGGGCTGGTCAGCCTCGCCTAGGGAAGCGGTGGCCTCCTCGTTGGGTCCCCTGGCACACCTCCAACACCCAGGATCTGAGAAGCTGGTTCTGCAGCCCTGCGCTTCGAGCTCTTCCTGGAGAGTGCAGTTGTGTCCCCACCTTTCTGCCTGCCTCTGAGGCTCTAGTTAGGGCCTTTGTCGGCACCAGCACCGTGTGTGATAGCTCTGTGCTGGGAGAGCCACCGTGTGAGGACTGCCCAGACTCTGAGCGCTAGCCTCCCTGTGGCGCCCATCCTGCTCCAGAGGCACTGTGACCCTCAGCAGCGCCCAGAACTAAACCTTGTCACGAGAAGCTGCACACCAAGTTGACTTCCGGCTGTAGCCATTGGCCCCTCCATGTACCAGGCAGGTGGCATTGTGGGTTGCTGCTTCCTTAATCTTGCCAGGTTGACTTGTTTGTTTTCGCCTCCTGCTGGGATCAGTGCTAGTGGGGAGCACTGTGCTGTGGTATGAAGGGTGTTGACTGAGGAATGGGTTTAGCCCAGGACAGAGTCTCACCTGGTGACGACTCTGTGGTCAGAATCACTTATTTCCCAGACACAGCTCCTGCTTGCAGGAGGAATGAGGCACGTCCTGCTTTCCCACGTGTGGGAATGGCTCTACAGCTCCAGAGCATGTGCTGGCCCGGCAGCCAGTCCTCCCCATGCTGTGTCTCCAGCACTGACTTCCCTTCTTGATGTTCACAGGGATGGAGTGAACCATTCTAAAGTGTGACAGCTGCGTGTGTCAGGGCAGGCTCGCCGCTTCACCCATGCGTGTTGCACACTGATGTCAGCCTCACAGTCGCTCCTGTGTTAGGGTTGTCCACAGCGGGCCCTTCTGCAGTCTTCGCAGTGTCCCATCCCTCTGTCCTGGGGGAGGCAGTGGGAGACTGAACGCCTTCTCTGTCTGGGCTCCACCTGCACTTTCTCTGCAGGCACCCAGGGGTTCCTGGCCTCACCCTGGGCTGTGCAGAGAGCTCAGATGCGGTCTTGCTCTTTCCTCTGCCACAGTCTGCGGGTACTCACCATAGGGCATGCCCTTTTCTTCCAAGTGTGAAGTTTTCATCCCTTGTAACCAGTGGTGCAGACTTCAGAGTCGCAGCAAGCTGCTTTCTCCTGCTCTGGCACCTCTTTCCTGAGGTTCCAAGCCTGGAACAGGGGCTCCCCCTTCTTTCTCCCCATCCCTCATTGTTTTTTTTAGTAATGCAAACTAGCTAGTAGAAACGATTGAATATCATTAAAAGTTAAAATCTAAATATGGACATATAAACAATCTCTAGAATCTAGAATGCAATTTCTCAGTCTTTAATGGTTTTTTTACAAGGCATTTTTACAACTACCTGTACAATTAGGTTGTTACAGTTTTGTGCATGGAGCAGTAGGTGGAGCTCATTGTAAAGCACTTGACAGCCTGCTCAAGACCTGAGCTTAGTCTCCTCACCACCAAAGAGAAAAAATAAAAATTCATACACAGCCCTGTCTTGGGAAAACAGCACATGTCTAGTAAACAGGTGTAGCTGCAGGTAAGTTGCAGCTGGAGTCATAGTGTTTTGCTTTGTGATTGTCACTCTCTCTGATTTTTCTGTTGCCTGAAGGAAGACCTGGCAAGTCTCTGTGACAAGGGGTGACAGTCTGAGCTGGTGGAGACACCGGGCAGCACTTAGGAGAGTGTCCCCAATGTGGTCTCAGTGTTCTGTTTCACGGCACCATTATCTGATTAGTTGTTGGATGATGGGAAATTTTTTTTTTTTTTTTTGAGACAGGGTCTTGCTTTGCAGTTTAGGCTGGCCCTGAGCTTACTATGTAGCCCAGGCAAGCCTCGAACTCAGCAATCTGCCTGTCTCTGCCTCCCGAGTGCTGGGATTACAGGAGTGAGCCACCATGCCCGGCACTGTGGTATGTGATATTGATTGCTGGTGGGCGTGAGTCTCCACGCCCAGCATTCTATGTGGTCACCAGGATCAAACTCAGGACCTTGCGCTTGGGAGGCAGGCACTGGAACCACTGAGCTAAATCTCCGGCCCAATGGGAAAATTTTTTAATTGAATTTTTTTTTTTACAGCAAAACATTTACTGTACATTTTAGACAAAATAATGATAGCACTCATCATAGGGAATTTACACCTGCCCATGATTCATCCTGCCCTGTTTTCCATGTACCGCCCCATGACTCCCACTTCCTATGTACAGAAGCTTTGTTTTCATTTTTCCTTTCTATTTGCACTTTTTTTCTTGTTGCTTCCTTTGTTTTTTCCTCCCTCTCTCTGTTGTTCCCCTTCCTATTTGAACATTTTTTTCCTATTTCCCAGTATCTATTATACATTTTAGTCCTTATTCATACTTTTGGATTTGCACACCAGATAAACAGTGCAGTATTTGCCTATGTGTAGCAGGTTTATTTCACTTAAAAGCATGGTCTCAGGGTGCACTCACCTAGATATAAGTGTCTGAAGCTAGTCCTTTGGTAGAGTAGTGCTCCACTGCATATTAAAAAACAAAAACAAGCTGGGTGTGGTGGCTCACGCCTGTAATCCCAGCACTCGGGAGGCAGAGACCAGAGGATAGCTGAGTTCGAGGCTTGCCTGGGCTACATAGTGAGCTCAGAGCCAGCCTGAACTACAAAGTGAGACCCTGTCTCAAACAAACAAACAAAAAACCCCACATCTTTATTCATTGGTTGACTGGCATTTGGGCTGTTTCCAAGATTTAGCTATTACAAAGTATGCTGCTATAAACACAGGTGTGCATGTATCACCGTGGTATGATGCTTTTAATTCTTTCAGGAAGATACTAAGAAAAGGAATACATGGGTTGAGTAGAACCTCTAGTTTTAGTTTTTGAAGAATCTCCACAATGATTTCCATAGTGATCACACCAGTCTGTCTACACTACCATCAGTGGTGGAGAAGCAACCCCCCCCCCCCACAGCCTTCCAGCTTTGGTTGTTGGTTGATTTCCAACCCATTCTTTTTGGATATGCACATTCTTTCTGGAGTGAGACAGAATCTCAGTGTTTTAATTTGCATTTCTCAAAAGACTAGTGTTGTTGAGCATTTTTTTTTTTTTTTTTTTTTTT
>PVIC010056148.1:0-11119 GCA_004025085.1 Thryonomys swinderianus
TTCCATTCCATTCAATTCCACTCCATTCCATTCCATTATATTCCATTCCATTCCATTCCATTCCATTCCATTCCATTCCATTCCTTTCCGTTCCATTCAATACAAATCCATTCAAATCCATTGCATTCCAATTCCATTCAATTACATTCCACTCACTCCATTCCATTCCATTCCACTCCTTTCAATACAAATCCATTACAATCAATTCCATTGAACTTCCTTTCCATTCCACTCCTCTCACTCCACTCCACTCCATTCCATTCCTTTAGATTCCATTCCATTGCATTCCATTCTATTCCTTTCCATTCCATTCCATTCAATCTTGTCCCATTCCATTCCTTCATGTTCCATTGCATTCCTTTCTGTTCCATTCCATTCCTTTCCATTCCATTCCGTTCCATTGCTTTCTAATCCATAGCTGTCCATTCCATTCCATTAGATGGCATTCCATTCCAATCCATACATATCCTCCATTCCAATTTCATTCCCTTCCATTCCATTCCATTCCATTCCATTTTATTATAATCTATTTCATGAAATTCCGGTCCATTTAAAAATATTCCATTCTTGCCTTTGCTTTGTAGAAAAACAAAAATAAATCTCAAGGCCATACAGTATTCCATTCCATTCCATTCCATTCCATTCCATTCCATTCCATTCCATTCCATTCCATTCCATTCCATTCCATACCATTCCGTTCCAATCCATTCCTTTGCTTTCCATTCCATTCCCTTCCATTTAATACCATTGCTGTACTATGGAGCCAAATACCCAGCATATGCGGTCTGCACTCCGTCACATTAAATTTAAGTACATTCCACGTTATAATGATCCATAGCTCTATGTTTTATTCCTCTCATTTAATTTACCAGTCATTCTGCTACGATATTCTCTTTTCCACTCTAATCCCCTAAAAATCCATACTCTTCTGTACAACTGAATTAATTGTGTGATGAAGGTTCTCTATCCTCTGCCCATAAAATATCTTTTCCATTTTACTCCAATCCATTCCATTCCATTCCATGCCATTTGATACCATTCCATTCCACTCCATCCCATTCAGTTCCATTGCATTCCATTCAATTCATTTCCATTCCATTCCATTCCATTTTATTCTAATCTATTTCATGGCATTTCCGTCCATTTAAAAATATTCCATTCTAGCCATTCCTTTGTAGAAAGACAAAAATAAATCTCAAGTTCATACAGTATTCCATTCCATTCCATTCCATTCCAGTGCATTCCATTCCATTCCATTTCATTGCATTCCATTACATTATATTACATTGCATCATTTTCCATTCCATTCCATCCTGTTCCATTCCATTCCTTTCCATTAAATTCCATTCCATTTCATTCTAATCCATAACATTCCATGACTTTCCAATCCATTCCATTTAACTCTTTTCAAAACTATACCATTCTAATCCATTCAATTCCATGCATTTCAATTCCATTCCATTCCATTGCATTCCATTCCGTTCCATTCCACTCCATTCCATTCTGATCCATTCCATTCTGTTCCATTCCTTTCCATTCCATTCCATTAAATTTCATTCCGTTCCATTCCATTCTAATCCATAACATTTCATTTGTTTCCATTCCATTCCATCCCAATACTTTCCACTCTATTCCAATCTAATCCATTCAAATCCACCCATTCCAATTCCATTCCATTCCTTTCCATTACATTCCATTAAATTCCATTCCATTCCATTGCATTCTATTCCATTCTATTAAATTCCATTCCATTCCATTCCATCTACGCCATTCTAATCCATTCAAATCCATCCACTCCAATTCCATTCCATTCCTTTCCATTCCATTCCATTGCATTCCATTAAATTCCATTCCATTCCATTCCATTCCATTCCATTCCATTCCATTTTATTCTGATCTATTAAATTGCATACCCGTTCATTTCTTTATATTCCATTCTTTACATTCCTTTGTCGAAAAGCTAAAATAATTTCCAGGCCATACATCATTCCATTGCATTCCATTGTATACCATTCTATTAGATTCCATTCCATTCCATCATGTTAAATTCCATTCCATCCTGTTCCATTTCATTCCTTTCTGTTAAATTCCATTCCATTTCATTCTAATCCATAACATTCCATGACTTTCCAATCCATTCCATTTAACTCCTTTCAAAACTATACCATTCTTTTTTTTTAAATTGAATTCTTTATTGGTACAATTTATATACATCTCAAAATCACATATAATATTGGGAAATTTGTACCAATATATGCCACAAATTAATTCTCATTTTTACCCATATCCCTACCCACTCCTCCCTCCTACCCCCTTATACATGCTCTTTTATTTTCTTTCTGTATCATATTTATTCCTTCCCCTCATCACATTCCCACACCAAATGGAGTATTACTCTGCCATAAAGAATGACAAGATCGATCCATTTAGGTGCAAATGGAGACATCTGGAGGATATACTAATAAGTGAAATCAATAGATCACAGATAGACAATTTCCGGATCTTCTCTCTGGCATGAACACCTGTAGATGCAAATGAGTTCTAGAAAGTAGGACAGCTTTTATAGAGTGGAATAAAACTATACCATTCTAATCCATTCAATTCCATGCATTTCAATTCCATTCCATTCAATTGCATTCCATTCCGTTCCATTCCACTCCATTCCATTCTGATCCGTTCCATTCTGTTCCATTCCTTTCCATTCCATTCCATTAAATTTCATTCCGTTCCATTCCATTCTAATCCATAACATTTCATTTGTTTCCATCCCTTTCCTTTCCACTCTATTCCAATCTAATCCATTCAAATCCACCCATTCCAATTCCATTCCATTCCATTCCATTCCATTCCATTCCATTCCATTTCATTCTATTAAATTCCATTCCTTTCCATTCCAGTCTATGCCATTCTAATCCATTCAAATCCATCCATTCCAATTCCATTCCATTCCTTTCCATTCCATTCCATTCCGTTGCATTCCATTCCATTCCATTCCATTCCATTCCATTCCATTCCATTCCATTCCATTCCATTCCATTCCATTCCATTCCATTCCATTCCATTCCATTCCATTCCATTTTATTCTAATCTATTAAATTGCATACCCATTCATTTCTTTATATTCCATTCTTTACATTCCTTTGTCGAAAAGCTAAAATAATTTCCAGGCCATACATCATTCCATTGCATTCCATTGTATTCCATTCCATTCCATTCCATTATATTCCATTCCATTCCATCATGTTCCATTCCATTCCATCCTGTTCCATTCCATTCCTTTCCATTAAATACCATTCCATTCCCTTATAATCCATATCATTGCATGACTTTGCAATCCATTCCATTTGACTACTTTCCAATCTATTCCATTCTAGTAAATTCACTTCCATCCATTTCAATTCCATTCCATTCCATTCCATTCCATTCCATTCCATTCCATTCCATTCCACTCCATTCCATTCTGTTCCGTTCTGTTCTGTTCCTCTCCGTTTCATTCCTTTCCTTTCCATTCCATTCCATTCCATCCCTTTCTAATCCATAACATTCTATTCGTTTTCCTTCCATTCCATTCCATTCCATTATATTCCATTCCATTCCTTTCCTTTCCTTTCCTTTCTGTTCCATTCAATACAAATCCATTCAATTCCATTCCATTCCAATTCCATTCAACTATATTCCACTCACTCCATTCCATTCCATTCCACTCCTTTCAATACAAATCCATTAAAATCCATTCCATTGCACTTCCATTCCATTCCACTCCTCTCACTCCACTCCATTCCATTAGATTCCATTCC
This sequence comes from Thryonomys swinderianus, assembly GCA_004025085.1. Taxonomy (NCBI): domain Eukaryota; kingdom Metazoa; phylum Chordata; class Mammalia; order Rodentia; family Thryonomyidae; genus Thryonomys; species Thryonomys swinderianus. Next base: position 3,798 of record PVIC010056148.1, read on the forward strand.
ATTGCATTCCATTCTATTCCTTTCCATTCCATTCCATTCAATCTTGTCCCATTCCATTCCTTCATGTTCCATTGCATTCCTTTCTGTTCCATTCCATTCCTTTCCATTCCATTCTGTTCCATTGCTTTCTAATCCATAGCAGTCCCTTCCATTCCATTAGATGGCATTCCATTCCAATCCATACCTATCATCAATTCCAATTTCATTCCCTTCCATTCCATTCCATTCCATTCAATTCCATTTTATTATAATCTATTTCATGGAATTCTGGTCCATTTAAAAATATTCCATTCTTGCCTTTGCTTTGTAGAAAAACAAAAATAAATCTCAAGGCCATACAGTATTCCATTCCATTCCATTCCTTTCCATTCCATTCCATTCCGTTCCAATCCATTCCTTTGCTTTCCATTCCATTCCCTTCCATTTTATACCATTGCTGTACTGTGGAGCCAAATACCCAGCATATGCAGTGTGCACTCCATCACATTAAATTTAAGTACATTCCATGTTATAATGATCCATAGCTCTATGTTCTATTCCTCTCATTTAATTTACCTTTCATTCTGCTGTGATATTCTCATTTCCACTCGAATCCACTAAAATCCATACTCTTCTGTACAACTGAATTAATTGTGTGATGAAGGCACTACATTCTTTGCCCATAAAATATCCTTTCCATTTTACTCCAATCCATTCCATTCCATTCCATGCCATTTGATGCCATTCCATTCCACTCCATCCCATTCAGTTCCATTGCATTCCATTCAATTCATTTCCATTCCATTCCATTCCATTTTATTCTAATCTATTTCATGGCATTTCCGTCCATTTAAAAATATTCCATTCTAGCCATTCCTTTGTAGAAAGACAAAAATAAATCTCAAGTTCATACAGTATTCCATTCCATTCCATTCCATCATTGTCCATTCCATTCCGCTCTGTTCCCTTCCATTCCTATCCATTCCATTCCATTCTCATCCATAACATTCCATTCCATTCCATTCTTTAGCATTCCATTCCAATCCATTCATTCCATCCATTCCAATTCCATTCCAGTGCTTTCCATTCCATTTTATCATGTCCCTCTCAGTTCCATCACGTCCCGTTCATCTCCATCACGTCTTCCATTCCACTCCATTCCATTCCATTCCATTCCATTACATTACATTACATTACATTACATTACATTACATTACATTACATTACATTACATTATATTCCATCATTGTCCATTCCATTCCGCTCTGTTCCCTTCCATTCCTATCCATTCCATTCCATTCTAATCCATAACATTCCATTCCATTCCATTCCATTCCATTCTTTAGCATTCCATTCCATTCCAATCCATTCTATTCCCTTTCATCCCATACCATTCCGTTCCATTCCATTCTATTGTTTTCCATTCCATTTAATACATTGCTGTACTATGGAGCCAAATACCCAGCATATGCAGTCTGCACTCCATCACATTAATTCTAATTAGATTCCATGGTATTACTATTTATAGCTCTATGTTCTATTCCTGTCAATTAATTTACCTTTGATTCTGCTGCAATATTCTCATTTCCACTCCAATACACTCCAATCCTTACTCTTCTGTACAACTAAATTAATTGTGTGATGAAGGAGCTATGTCCTCTGCCCATACAATATCCTTTAAATTTTACTCCAATCTACTTCATTCCATTCCATTCCATCCCATTCCATGCTATTTGATAGCATTCCATTCCATTCCATCCCATTCAATTCCATTCCGTTCATTTCCATTTCATTCCATTCCATTCCATTTCTTTCCGTTCCATTCACTACAAATCCATTCAATTCCATTAAATTCCAATTCCATTCCATTCCATTCCACTCACTCCATTCTATTCAACTCCACTCCATTCTATACAAATCCATTCAATTCCATTGCATTCCTATTCCATTCCATTTCACTACTCTCAATTCCATTCCATTGCATTCCCTTCCATTCCATTCCACTCCATTCCATTCCATTCCAATAATTCCATTCCTTTCCATTCAATCTTGTGCCATTCCATTCCATCATGTTCTATTCCATTCCGTTCCGTTCCATTCTGTTCCATTTCATGCTAATCCATAGCATTCCATTCCATTCCATTAGATTGCATTCCATTCCAATCCATTCATATCATTCATTCCAATTCCATTCCCTTCCCTTCCGTTCCATTCCATGCCATGACATCCCTTTCAGTTCCATCACGTCCAATACCACTCCAGCACATCTCATTCCATTCCATCCCATTCGATTCCATTCCATTCTATTCCTTTCTGTTCCATTCCATTCCAATCCATTCCATTCCATTCCATTCCATTCCATTCCATTCCATTCCATTCCAATGCATTCATTTGCTTTCTATTCCTTTCCCTTCCATTTAATACCATTGCTGTTCTATGGAGCCAAATACCCAGCATATGCAGTCTTCACTCCATCAAATTAAATTTAATTACATTCCACGCTATATCGATCCTTAGCTCTATGTTCTATTCCTCTCATTTAATTTACCTTTCATTCTGCTGTGATATTCTCTTTTCCACTCTAATCCACTAAAATCCATACTCTTCTGTACAACTGAATTAATTGTGTGATAAAGGTGCTATAGCCTCTGCCCATAAAATATCCTTTCCATTTTACTCCAATCCATTCAATTTAAATCCATGCCATTCGATACCATTCCACTCCACTCCATGCCATTCAAATCCATTCCGTTCCATTCAATTCATTTCCATTCCATTCCATTCTATTTCATTCCATTCCATTCCATTCCATTCCATTCCATTCCATTCCATTCCATCATTTTCCATTCCATTCCACCCTGTTCCCTTCCATTCCTTTACGTTTCATTCCATTCCATTACATTCTAATCCATAACACTGCATTCCATTCTATTCCATTCCATTCCATTCCGTTCCATTCCATTCCATTCCATTGCATTTCATGCCAATCCATTCCATTCCATCCTTTTCCATTCCATTCTGCCCTGTTCCCTTCCATTCCTTTCCATTCCATTCTGTTTCATTACATTTTAATCTATAACATTCCATTCCATTCCATTCCGTAGCATTGCATTCCAATCCATTCATTCCATCCATTCCAATTCCATTCCATTCTATTCCATTCCATTCCATTCTATTCCATTGCAGGGCATTCCATTCTATTCCAGTGCATTCCATTCCATTTCATCATGTCCCTTTCAGTTCCACAACCTCCCATTCAACTCCATCACATCTCATTCCATTCCAATCCATTCCATTCCATTCCACTCCATTCCATTCCATTCTGTTCCTTTACTTTCCGTTCCATTCCTTTCCATTCCATTCTCTTCCATTCCATTCTAATCCATAACATTCGATTCCTTTCCATTCCATTCCAATCCTTTCCATTCCATTCCTTTCCGTTCCATTCCATTCAATACAAATCCATTCAATTCCATTCCATTCCATTCCAATTCCATTCCATTCCACTTACTCCATTCCATTCAATTCCAATCCATTCAGTGCAAATCCATATAATTCCATTACATTCTAATTCCACTCCATTCCATTCCTTTCCATTCCATTCCACTTTATTCTAATCTATTACATGGCATACCCGTTCATTTCTTTATATTCCATTCTTTCCATTCCTTTGTAGAAAAGCTAAAATAATCTCCAGGCCATACATTATTCCATGGCATTCCATTGTATTCCACTGAATTCCATTCCATTCCATTCTATTCTATTCTATTCCATTCCATTCCATTCCATTCCATTCCATTCCATTCCATTCCATTCCTTTCCATTCCATTCCATTCCATCATGTTCCATTCCATTCCATTCTTTTCCATTTCATTCCATTCCGTTAAATTCCATTCCATTTCATTCTAATCCATAACATTCCATGACTTTCCAATCCCTTCCATTTGACTCCTTCCAATCTATTCCATTCTAACCCATTCCATTCCAGGCCATTCCATTCCATTCCATTTTATTCTAATCTATTAAATGGCATACCCATTCATTTCTGTATATTCAATTCTTTCCATTCCTTTGCAGAAAAGTTAAATAATCTCCAGGCCATATATTATTCTATTGCATTCCATTGTATTCCATTCCATTCCATTCCATTCCATTGCATTCCATTCCATTCCATTCCATTATGTTCCATTCCATTCCGTTCCATGAAATTCCATTCCTTTCCATTCTAATCCATTCAAATCCATCCACTCCAATTCCATTCCATTCCATTCTTTCCATTCCATTCCTTTCCATTCCTATCTATTCCATTCTATTGCATTCAATTCCATCAATTCCAATTCCATTCCATTCCATTCCAATCTATTCCATTCTAAACCATTCCAATTCTACTCCATTTCACTCCACACCACTCCACTCCACTCCATTCCGTTCCAATCCATTCCATTCCATTCCATTCCATTCCATTCCATTCCATTCCATTCCATTCCATTCCATTCCATTCCATTTTATTCTAATCTATTACACGGCATACCCGTTCATTTCTTTATATTCCATTGTTTCCATTCCTTTGTAGAAAAGCTAAAATAATCTCCAGGCCATAGATTATTCCTTTGCATTCCATTTCTTTCCATTGAATTCCATTCCATTCCATTCCATTCCATTCCATTTGATTCCATTCCATTCCATTGCATTCCATTCCATTCCATTGCATCATATTTCATTCCATTCCATCCTGTTCCATTCCATTCCTTTCTTTTAAATTCCATTCCATTTCATTCTAATTCATAACATTCCATGACTTTCCAATCCATTCCATTTGACTTCTTTCCAATCTATTCCATTCTAAACCATTCAATTCCTTCCATTTCAATTCCATTCCATTCCATTCCATTCCATTCTATTCCATTCCATTCTATTCCTTCACATTCCACTCCATTGCATTCTGATCTGTTCCATTCTTTTCCATTCCTTTCCATTCCATTCCATTAAATTTCATTCCATTCCATTCCGTTCTAATCAATAACTTTCCATTTGTTTCCAATCCTTTCTATCCCATTCTTTTTCACTCTATTCCATTCAAATCCATTCAAATCCATCCATTCCAATTCCATTCCATTACATTACATTACATTTCATTCCCTTCCATTCCATTCCATTTCATTCTATTCCATTCCATTGCATTCCATTCCATTCTATTCCATTCCATTCCATTCCATTGCATTCCATTCCATTCCATTCCAATCTATTCCATTCTCATCCATTAAATTAAATCCATTCTAATTCCATTCCATTACATTCCAATCTATTCCATTCTAATCCATTCCAGTTCCATTCCGTTTCACTCCACTCCACTCCATTCCGTTCCATTCTGTTCCATTCCATTCCACTCCATTCCATTCCATTCCATTCCCTTCCATTCCATTCCTTTCCATTCCATTAAATTTCATACCATTCCATTTTATTCTAATCTATTAAATTGCATACCCGTTCATTTCTTTATATTCCATTCTTTACATTCCTTTGTAGAAAAGGTAATATAATCTCCAGGCCATACATTATTCCATTGCATTCCATTGTATTCCATTGTATTCCATTTTATTCCATTCCATTCCATCATGTTCCATTCCATTCCGTCCTGTTCCATTCCATTCCTTTCCGTTAAATTCCATTCCATTCCCTTATAATCCACATCATTCCATGACTTTTCAATCCATTCCATTTGACTCCTTTCCAATCTATTCCATTCTAGTAAATTCAATTTCATCCATTTCAATTCCGTTCCATTCCATTCCATTCCATTCAAAATTCCACTACATTCCATGTCATTCAATCTTGTCCCATTCCATTCCATCATGTTCCACTCCTTTCCATTCTGTGCCACTCCATCCCATTCCGTTCCATTCCGTTCCATTACAATCTAATCCATAACATTCCATTCCATTCCATTCCATTAGATTGCATTCCATTGCATTCTGTTCATATCAACCGTTCCAATTCCATTCCCTTCAATTTCCTTCCATTCCAGTGTATTCCATTCCATTCCATGACGTCCCTTTCAGTTCCATCACATCTCATTCCACTCCCTCACATCTCATTCCATTCCATTCCATTCCATTCCATTCCATTCCATTCCATTCCATTCCATTCCATTTTATTCTAATCTATTTCATGGCATTCCCGTCCATTTAAAAATATTCCATTCTTGCCTTTCCTTTGTAGAAAAACCAAAATAAATCTCAAAGCCATACAGTATTCCATTCCATTCCATACCATTCCATTCCATCATTTTCCATTCCATTCCAACCTGTAACCTTCCATTCCTTTCTGTTTTGTTCCATTCCATTACATTCTAATCCACAACATTCCATTCCATTCTGTAGCATTCCATTCCAATCCATTCATTCCTTCCATTCCAATTCCAATCCATTCCATTCCATTCCATTCCAGTGCATTCCGTTCCATTCCATTCCATTCCACTCCATTCCATCTTGTCCCTTTCAGTTCCACAACTTCCCATTCAACTCCATCACATCTCATTCCATTCCATTCCATTCCATTCCCTTCCATTCCGTTCCATTCCATTTCATACCATTCTGTTCCCTTCCATTCCTTTGCTTTCCATTCCTTTCCCTTCCACCATTGCTGTACTATGGATCCAAATACCCAGCATATGCAGTCTGCACTATATCACATTAAATTTAATGGCATTCCATGCTATAACGTTCCATAGCTCTATGTTCTATTCCTCTCAGTTAATTTACTTTTGATTCTGCTGCAATACTCTTATTTCCACTCTAATAAACTCCAATCCGTTCTCTTCAGTACAACTGAATTTATTGTGTGATGAAGGAGTTATATCCTCTGATCATATAATATCCTTTCCATTTTACTCCATTCCATTCCATTCTATTCCATTCCATTCCATTCCTTTTTATTCCATGCCATTTGATACAATTCCATTCCATTAGATCGCATTCAATTCCATTCCTTTCCATTCCACTCACTTCATTCTATTCCATACCACTCCATTCAATACAAATCCATTCAATTCCCTTCCATTACAATTCCATTCCATTCCACTCCTCTCACTCCATTCCATTCCATTCCATTGCATTCCATTCCATTCCATTCCATTAAATTCCATTCCATTCCATTCCAATAATTCCATTCCATTCCATTCAATCTTGTCCCATTCCATTCCATCATGTTCCATTCCATTCCTTTCTGTTCTATTCAATTCCTTTCCGTTCCATTCTGTTCCATTACATTCTAATGCATAACATTCCATTCTATTCCATCAGATTGCATTCAATTCCAATCCATTCATATCATCCATTCCAATT